>CM047816.1:72145860-72421994 GCA_026214975.1 Gentiana macrophylla | reverse complement strand
AACATCTTATTATGTGTAATGTACCTTGATCACGATGTCGCCTTGATCGAACCTCGATCTAACATCTTATTATCGCGTAATCAACCTTGATCACATGTCGCCTTGATCGGACCTCGATCTAACATCTTATTATGCGTAATCAACCTTGATCACGATGTCGCGCCTTGATCGGACCTCGATCTAACATCTTATTATGCGTAATCAACTTTGATCACAAGATGTCGATATGATCGGACCTCGATCTAACATCTTATTATGTCTAATCAACCACCTAATCACGATGTCGCCTTGATCGAACCCTCGATCTAACATCTTATTATGCGTAATCAACCTTGATCATGAATCGCTTGATCGAACCTCGATCTAACATCTTATTATGCGTAATCAACCTTGATCACAGTAACCGCCTTGATCGAACCTCGATCTAACATCTTATTATGTGTAATGTACCTTGATCACAGTAATCGCCTTGATCGAACCTCGATCTAACATCTTATTATGCGTAATCAACCTTGATCACAGTAATCGCCTTGATCGGACCTCGATCTAACATCTTATTATGCGTAATCAACTTTGATCACAGTAATTGATATGATCGGACCTCGATCTAACATCTTATTATGTCTAATCAACCCTAATCACTGTAATCGCCTTGATCGAACCTCGATCTAACATCTTATTATACGTAATCAACCTTGATCACAGTAATCGCCTTGATCGAACCTCGATCTAACATCTTATTATGTGTAATGTACCTTGATCACAGTAATCGCCTTGATCGAACCTCGATCTAACATCTTATTATGCGTAATCAACTTTGATCACAGTAATCGCCTTGATCGAACCTCGATCTAACATCTTATTATGTCTAATCAACCCTAATCACAGTAATCGCCTTGATCGAACCTCGATCTAACATCTTATTATGCGTAATCAACCTTGATCACAGTAATCGTCTTGATCGAACCTTGATCTAACATCTTATTATGTGTAATCAACCACAATCACGATGAATCGCTTGATCGAACCTCGTTCTATCATCTTATTATGATTGATCAACTCGGATCACACTAATAAGACGATAGATCGAGGTTTGATCGAGGCTATTACTGTGATCTTGATTGATTAAGGCAATTACACTTCATCTCCCACGTTAAATCGGTGCTCGATTAAGGCGATTACGGTAATCCGAGTCAATCGAACGTGATATGATTCATTCATTTCGAGACGTTATGACAAGATCGAACTCGATTAAATCGATAATTGAGCTCGTTCTTGGCACCCTATATAAAGCATCACACACCCAAAAAAACCAAAACCCTAATTTTGTCGTTCTCCTTCTTCAGCACGCCAAAATCAGCCTCTCCTGCCCTCCCAAACCAGCGCCAAAATCAGCCTCTCCTCCTCCTCCCAACACCAGCGCCCACAGGTGATTCTGCAAATTCTTAATTGATATTTGGGTATGTCTGGTGTTTGTTCTCTGTCTTGCGCGCGATTGTTCTGCGTTTTACTCTTGCTGCGTTTTTTTCTCTTCATTGTTTTTAACGGTATGTCTGGGTGTTTGTTCTTGTGGGGAAATATGTGAAATATGTTGTTGGGCCATCTCTCTTTGGAATCAAAATCTGTTTTTTATGGTAATTTTGTTTTATGGAACTCAATAACTCATGCCCTTCACTCATGGCACGAAAATCGGCAAAGATATTTGAGTCTCGTGAGTTTATGCCATCACATTCATAAGTACTTTTCTACAAAGGGAATTTTCCTCTTTAGTGCATATATTATCATGATTTGAACAAAGGCATTGTTGTAATTTGTAAATTATTATCCTATTTATGAACCTCAATTGTTATGGGGTATTGATGTCATTTTTCATCTATTCTGCAAAATCTTAGGTTGTTGTAATCCTTGACTTGTGTATGAGTTGGAAATGAATAGATGATGGTTATTTCTTTCTTTTGTTATGTGCTAATTAATTTCTTAAGTGATATTTTTTATTTTTTTATTTGTCGATAATTATAGTAATAGTATAATTGGTTTGGATGAAGGATTGGTGGCTAAGAATGATGAGAATGGTGTATTTGATTATTGAGGAGATTGAAGATCTTCAACGACAAGAATATGAAGAGATGATGACAGAGATTAAGGAACTTGAAGATATTCTTCGTAAACAATACTTTAAAGGATTAAGGAAATGGAGGATTTTGAGAATGATGAGAAAAATTGCAATTGAAATGGAAGAGGAAGAAGAAAAATTTGAAGGCAAAGGCCCGCACAATATAGGTATTACTATGATTCGTGTGGAAATGAAGTCGACTCTTCGGACTCCGAAGGTGTAATTATTTGCTAATGTGTAACGTAGACATGAATTTGAGTTATGGTCCGTATTCCGTAAACTTATTATCCATGGGTTTTGTTGTAAACTTGTAATGGTTGATTTGTTTGTGTTTGTACGTAAACCTTGGATATGGTTACTTTTGTTTTTAAGCTAATCATTCACCAAATTTATAACTTTCAGTAACAAAAACAAGTTGAAGTTAGTTTCACACTTAAAACACACTACTACTTGTTTTTACAGAGAACAATTTGTAGGATTGTAACATTCTCGTTGATACGTATGGTACCATGTTAATTAGCTTTAACATCCATCAAATTCAAGTTTAACACCCATCAAATTCAAGTACAATCAAATTCAAGTTTAACACCCATCAAATTCAAGTACAATCACATTCAAGTTTAAAAATGATCATGGATCGAAATCCCAAGCAAGGAGTTCACCGACCAACTTCTTCCTCCAATATTTCATCTTGTTAACTTGCATGGAACATACATCAATTTGCCCGTCAAGAACTCCACGTATTTTAGGACAAACATTCCACAGTCATTCCTACCAAAAGTATCAAAAGAGAGTTAGTAATTAAATCAAACAATTTAACAAAATACTCAAACATAATAATAACCGATGCTTAGTATTTGGTAACAACATACCCGTTGTCTTGAATAGGCAAACCTTCCACCTTCTCAACAATAAGCTTCTTTAAATCGTAGTTCTCGTATCTTTACTACAAATCTCTTTAACATACTGAATAACAACTTGAAACGGTGTCAAGAACTTATTTAGCACTCCTTTTCGCACATGTGATGGCATGCTATCATACACCAAAATTTGTCCTTTTCGATATCAATTCGCAACAACATGAAATGATCACTCTCAATTGCGTGCACATATAAAGTTTTAAGCCTGGACCACGGTTTCCCATAACTAGGATTATCACCATTCAAATACTTCATCAACGCTTTTGAAAACTTATGATCCTTCAACTTCTTTGAGATTCCTTTTCATACTCGGCATGTATAAACTTTGTGAAATACGTATCAAGTACACCAAAGACCTTCCTCAAATAAATGCGGATACACTATCATACGACGCCGGATTTGACACAATGACGTATTCATTACCTCATTAACATGCAAACAAATTGTTTGAAGCATTGAATAACTACACATTCATAAACCACGTAAGTGAAATCAAAGTGGACTTACACTTGATTGCAACCATCCACCTTCAACAACTTTTTCAGCTTCAAAGCTTTTACTTTCATCAAGTCAAGCCTCACATCAACACTAAATCCAAAATGAGATTGTAAAACTTATAGTTATTACGCAAAAATAAAATATATACAAAAATACTTGAACCATACGAATTTAATACACCGCTATCAACCGATTTTAGAACATTTTCCACGTAATCCATCACAACGGGATGCGCTTCTCGTAAGGATCAAAACAATCCACATTTTCTAATTTTCGCCTTTCAAAACAGATGGCTTCCTCTCACAACTTCCTTTTACGGTGATTTCTTTTCTCCCCTCCGAATTTTAAGAGTAGTAATCGACGTCAGAATGTAAACAACTTCTTCCGTTCACTTTTCGGATCTTTCCACCTTTATCCTTCATCGGCCTCCTACACAACAAATTGACAACGTATATAATTAATAATAATTAACTTTAAAGTAAAAACGAAAATATTGAATTTTTTTAAACAATATTTATACCTCACTCGGTTCTTCTTTCTTGCCATCCACCTCATCTAATTTTCTTTTTTTCAAACAATCGTCTCTTCATCACACTCCTCCATCATCGTCATCATTGCCTCCATCAGATTGTACAATCTCTTCATTTTCATCATTTCTTGGATTACTAGATTGAAGCGACCAAGAAATCCAATTTACTATGAAGTTTTTCAATAGCAAATAAGATATTTCTCGGTTCTCTTCTTTCACCACAACTCTTATCATTTCTTTGATCTTTTCATAATCTATTCCAACTTGGTCGGAGTTGTTTGGCTCATCAAACTCCGAGTCATCATCCACAATGAAATCAGTGAATCGTCTCTTCTTCATCAAATTCGAATCACGATAATCGTTGTCTTTCAAGTTCGATTGGGGCCGCGACTTGGATGTATCTCCAAATCGCATTGACATCGCCTTAATTAATTTTAAAACGTCAACCTACAATTTCAAAAAAATATAATGAAATAAATAAAACAAAAAACCACTAAACCTTTCTTCCTTGCAATGTAAATTCCAAGTTGGACGATGAAAGACTCTTTTCAATTCCCATTTTTGCATACGAGGATAGCTTTTTGTTTATTAACTTACAAAGCTTGCCCACGCATGGAATGGCTTCAAAAGCCCATACCTAAAGCAAATAAAACATAGTTTTTATATATATATTTCACATAAACTATAAACATCTAAGGACAAATACAATTATCTCAAATACAAATTAGAACAAACGAATGCATACCATTATAGCCAAGGAAAACCCATACAATGAATATTGTATTTTCTCACGTCGTCAACAAACCATGTTTGACATGTCCCGTTTGAAGATTAAATCTTTGTGCTATGATAAGCCAAACTCCCCCAAGGATATCGGTTGAATGATTTCAAATCATCCACCAACTCGAACCACCACCATTCCATTGTTACTCACACTCCTCCGCCCCAACAAAACATATGCTAAAATAACTATCAAACCTAACTTATAACGATCCGTTTCATTGTCTACTCTACCAACAAATACATTCATCAACTCCTTCCTATTTATCGCCTTCATATTTGCAAAATATCGAGTCACAAGACGACTCTCTTTACCTTCGTCTTGTCGTAATGACTATCACTACCGATCATAAATCCAGTAACTAGAGCAAATTCTTCGATCCCAAATCTCAACGCCTTACCACCGACCTTAAACCAAACACCATCATCAGTTAATTCATCATTTTCCGTTTCAATTACCTTTCCTTTTCCCCTTCCTTTTTCTTTTCCTTTTCCTCTCATTTTCATTATCTTTGTAAATCAACACTCTCATCAACAAATGATGAACTAATTGCTTTGCTTGAATCTCTCTCACATCTAATAAGCTACCGAAAGCACTCTGTTCAAATAATTCTTTATGAATGTCATCTAATTTTTTGTAGACCGTTGAAACAATTTTCATGAGACTGCGGTTGCAAATTTCACATTTTCTTGTACGGGCTTTTGGGGTGAGTTTATAAGCAAGCTCCATTATATATATTATTCAGCCGATAAACTACAACAATCAAAATGGTGAAACTCATCAATTGCAATAATAATAAACACATTTAACAATAAAAATTCAAAATGCATCTACAATCCAACAAACAATCTACAACTAATTGAATACCCACAACCTCATCGTCCTTCAACTAATTGAATACCCACAACCTCATAAAACGAAAATGCCTATCTAAACAAGACGCAAAAAGAGGTGATTTTAACGAATACAACAGCAAGAATCACAGCCAAACACAGAAAGTGATGATAAATGAAAATCATGAACAAAGCACAAAACCATCAAACAAAAATCACAAGCATGAATGCCAATGAAAATGATAATTATGCGGGGAAATGCAAAAGATGAGAGAGTGATCAATCATATTTGGTGAATGTACCTTGTCGAGTAGAATTCGAGTTTGAAATTTGAATTGAAATTGGGCACAAAATTTTCAGTTTTCGAATTAATGCTGAACTTGTCTTCCTTTCTTCTTTCTTCTTTCGCTTTTCTTTCTTCTTCCCTTACCCAATTTCCGCAAGATAAGCTATCACCTCACGATTGGGATTGGAAAGGGTTGATTATTGTGAAATGGGTTGATAAAATTGATAAAGAAAGGGGAAATCGCTTGTATGACTTCTTTCGGGTTTGGTAATCTCCGGTCGTGTGAATGAAAAATGAAGGGGAGAAGGGCTTGAACGGCTATGAAGAAGAAGCGATTAAGGGGCTTGAGCAGGAAGAGGAAGAAGCGCTTTTATGGAGAAGGTATGGAGAAGGGGAAATCGTCGGTTTATGAAGTCGAGGATGGGGAAGTTGGGGTGTTTGGTTAGGGATAAGGATAATTAGAAATCAACCACAAATGAAGGGAATTAGGGGAAAAGTTGGGGAAATCGCTTATTACGGCTTTTTGGAAATGGAGTTGTGAAAAAGGGTTGACTACAATTTCCCACATTTTTGTATTTAAAAAAAAGAAAATTGTTTAAGAAATCCTAAATCAAACTTTTCCCCTAATTCCCTTCATTTGTGGTTGATTTCCTAATTATCCCTTATCCCTAACCAAACACCCCAACTTCCCCATCCCGACTTCATAAACCGATGATTTCCCCTTCTCCATACCTTCTCCATAAAACGCTTCTTCCTCTTCCTCGCTCAAGCCCCTTAATCGCTTCTTCTTCTTCATAGCCGTTCAAGCCCTTCTCCCCTTCATTTTCATTCACACGGCCGAGATTACAAACCCCCGAAAGAAGTCATACAAACCGATTTCCTTTCTTTATCAATTTTATCAACCCATTTCACAATAATCAACCCTTTCCAATCCCAATCGAGGTGATAGCTTATCTTGCCGGAAATTGGGTAAGGAAGAAGAAAGAAAACTGAAGAAGAAAGAAGAAGGGAAGACAAGTTCGCATTAATTCTGAAAACTGAAAATTTTGTGCCCAATTTCGAATTCGAAATTTCAAACCTGAATTCTACTCTGACAAGGTACATTCACCAAATATGATTGATCACTCTCTCATCTTTTGCATTTCCCCGCATAATTATCATTTTCATTGGCATTCATGCTTGTGATTTTTGTTTGATGGTTTTGTGCTTTGTTCATGATTTTCATTTATCATCACTTTCTGTGTTTGGCTGTGATTCTTGCTGTTGTATTCGTTAAAATCACCTCTTTTTGCGTCTTGTTTAGATAGGCATTTTCGTTTTATGAGGTTGTGGGTATTCAATTAGTTGAAGGACGATGAGGTTGTGGGTATTCAATTAGTTGTAGATTGTTTGTTGGATTGTAGATGCATTTTGAATTTTTATTGTTAAATGTGTGTTTATTATTATTGCAATTGATGAGTTTCACCATTTTGATTGTTGTAGTTTATCGGCTGAATAATATATATAATGGAGCTTGCTTATAAACTCACCCCAAAAGCCCGTACAAGAAAATGTGAAATTTGCAACCATGATCCTCATGAAAATTGTTTCAACGGTCTACAAAAAATTAGATGACATTCATAAAGAATTATTTGAACAGAGTGCTTTCGGTAGCTTATTAGATGTGAGAGAGATTCAAGCAAAGCAATTAGTTCATCATTTGTTGATGAGAGTGTTGATTTACAAAGATAATGAAAATGAGAGGGAAAAGGAAAAGAAAAAGGGAAGGGGAAAAGGAAAGGTAATTGAAACGGAAAATGATGAATTAACTGATGATGGTGTTTGGTTTAAGGTCGGTGGTAAGGCGTTGAGATTTGGGATCAAGAATTTGCTCTAGTTAATGGGATTTATGATCGGTAGTGATAGTCATTCACGACAAGACGAAAGGTAAAGAGAGTCGTCTTGTGACTCGATATTTTGCAAATATGAAGACGATAAATAGGAAGGAGTTGATGAATGTATTTGTTGGTAGAGTAGACAATGAAACGGATCGTTATAAGTTAGGTTTGATAGTTATTTTAGCATATGTTTTGTTGGGGGCGGAGGAGTGCAGAACAATGGAATGGTGGTGGTTCGAGTTGGTGGATGATTTGAAATCATTCAACCGATATCCTTGGGGGAGTTTGGCTTATCATAGCACAGTACGAATCTTCAAACGGGACATGTCAGCATGGTTTAGTGACGACGTGGAGAAAATACAATATTCATTGTATGGGTTTCCCTTGGCTATAATGGTATGCATTCGTTTGTTCTAATTTGTATTTGAGATAATTGTATTTGTCCTTAGATGTTTATAGTTTATGTGAAATATATATATAAAAAACTATGTTTTATTTGCTTTAGGTATGGGCTTTTGAAGCCATTCCATGCGTGGGCAAGCTTTGTAAGTTAATAAACAAAAAAGCTATCCCTCGTATGCAAAAATGGGAATTGAAAAAGAGTCTTTCATCGTCCAACTTGGAATTTACATTGCAAGGAAGAAAGGTTTAGTGGTTTTTGTTTTATTTATTTCATTATATTTTTTTGAAATTGTAGGTTGACGTTTAAAATTAATTAAGCGATGTCAATGCGGTTGGAGATACATCCGAAGTCTGCGTCCCAATCGAACTTGAAAGACAACGATTATCGCATCTTCGAATTTCGATGAAGAAGAGGACAATTCACCGATTTCATTGTGGATGATGACTCGGAGTTTGATGAGCCAAACAACTCCGACCAAGTTGGAATAGATTATGAAAAGATCAAAGAAATGATAAGAGTTGTGGTGAAAGAAGAGAACCGAGAAATATCGTTGCTATTGAAAAACTTCATAGTAAATTGGATTTCTTGGTCGCTCAATCTAGTAATCCAAGAAATGATGAAAATGAAGAGATTGTACAATCTGATGGAGGCAATGATGTGACGATGGAGGAGTGTGATGAAGAGACGATTGTTTCGAAAAAAAGAAAATTAGATGAGGTGGATGGCAAGAAAGAAGAACCGAGTGAGGTATAAATATTGTTTAAAAAATTCAATATTTTCAGTTTTTACTTTAAAGTTAATTATTATTAATTATATACGTTGTCAATTTGTTGTGTAGGGAGGCCGATGAAGGATAAAGGGAAAGATCTGAAAAGTGAACGGGAAGAAGTTGTTTACATTCCTGATGCGTTACCTCTTAAAATTCGGAGGGGAGAAAAAGAAATCACCAGAAAAGGAAGTTGTGAGAGGAAGCCATCTGTTTTGAAAGGCAGAAAATTAGAAAATGTGGATTGTTTTGATCCTTACCGAGAAGCAGATCCCGTTGTGATGGATTACGTGGAAAATGTTCTAAAATCGGTTGATGACAGTATTAAATTCGTATGGTTCAAGTATTTTTGTATATATTTTATTTTTGCGTAATAACTATAAGTTTTTACAATCTCATTTTGGATTTAGTGTTGATGTGAGGCTTCTTGATGAAGAAGTAAAAGCTTTTGAACTGAAAAAAGTTGTTGAAGGTGGATGGTTGCAATCAAGTGTAAGTCCACTTTGATTTCACTTACGTGGTTTATGAATGTGTAGTTATTCAATGCTTCAAACAATTTGTTTGCATGTTAATACAGGTAATGAATACGTCATTGTGTCAAATCCGGCGTCGTATGATAGTGTATCCGCATTTATTTGAGGAAGGTGCTGGTGTACTTGATACGTATTTCACAAAGTTTATACATGCTGAGTATGAAAAAGGAATCTCAAAGAAGTTGAAGGATCATAAGTTTTCAAAAGCGTTGATGAAGTATTTGAATGGTGATAATCCTAGTTATGGGAAACCGTGGTCTGTGCTTAAAACTTTATATGTGCCTGCAATTGAGAGTGATCATTTCATGTTGTTGCGAATTGATATCGAAAAAGGACAAATTTTGGTGTATGATAGCATGCCATCACATGTGCGAAAGGGAGTGCTAAATAAGTTCTTGACACCGTTTCAAGTTGTTATTCCGAGTATGTTAAAGAGATTTGTAGCTGGGTACGAGAACTACAGTTTAAAGAAGCTTATTGTTGAGAAGGTGGAAGGTTTGCCTATTCAAGACAACGGGTATGTTGTTACCAAATACTAAGCATCGGTTATTATTATGTTTGAGTATTTTGTTAAATTGTTTGATTTAATTACTAACTCTCTTTTTGATACTTTTGGTAGGAATGACTGTGGAATGTTTGTCCTAAAATACGTGGAGTTCTTGACGGGCAAATTGGATGTATGTTCCATGCAAGTTAACAAGATGAAATATTGGAGGAAGAAGTTGGTCGGTGAACTCCTTGCTTGGGATTTCGATCCATGATCATTTTTAAACTTGAATGTGATTGTACTTGAATTTGATGGGTGTTAAACTTGAATTTGATTGTACTTGAATTTGATGGGTGTTAAACTTGAATTTGATGGATGTTAAAGCTAATTAACATGGTACCATACGTATCAACGAATGTTACAATCCTACAAATTGTTCTCTCAGTAAAAACAAGTAGTAGTGTGTTTTAAGTGTGAAACTAACTTCAACTTGTTTTTTGTTACAGAAAGTTATAAATTTGGTGAATGATTAGCTTAAAAAACAAAAAGTAACCATATCCAAGGTTTACGTACAAACACAAACAAATCAACCATTACAAGTTTACAACAAAACCCATGGATAATAAGTTTACGGAATACGGACCATAACTCAAATTCATGTCTACGTTACACATTAGCAAATAATTACACCTTCGGAGTCCGAAGAGTCGACTTCATTTCCACACGAATCATAGTAATACCTATATTGTGCGGGCCTTTGCCTTTCAAATTTCTTCTTCCTCTTCCATTTCAATTGCAATTTTTCTCATCATTCCTCAAAATCCTCCATTTCCTTAATCCTTTCGTATTGTTTACTGAAGAATATCTTCAAGTTCCTTAATCTCTTTCATCATCTCTTCATATTCTTGTCGTTGAAGATCTTCAATCTCCTCAATACTCAAATACACCATTCTCATCATTCTTAGCCACCAATCCTTCATCCAAACCAATTATACTATTACTATAATTATCGACAAATAAAAAAATAAAAAAATATCACTTAAGAAATTAATTAGCACATAACAAAAGAAAGAAATAACCATCATCTATTCATTTCCAACTCATACACAAGTCAAGGATTACAACAACCTAAGATTTTGCAGAATAGATGAAAAATGACATCAATACCCCCATAACAATTGAGGTTCATAAATAGGATAATAATTTACAAATTACAACAATGCCTTTGTTCAAATCATGATAATATATGCACTAAAGAGGAAAATTCCCTTTGTAGAAAAGTACTTATGAATGTGATGGCATAAACTCACAGTACTCAAATATCTTTGCCGCTTTAGTGCCATGAGTGAAGGGCATGAGTTATTGAGTTCCATAAAAACAAAATTACCATAAAAACAGGATTTTGATTCCAAAGAGAGATGGCCCAACAACATATTTCACATATTTCCCCACAAGAACAAACACCTGACATACCGTTAAAAACAATGAAGAGAAAAACGCAAAGCAAGAGTAAAACGCAGAACAATCGCACCAAGACAGAGAACAAACACCTGACATACCCAAATATCAATTAAGAGCTGCAGAATCACCTGGGGGCGCCGGTGTTGGGAGGAGGAGAGGCTGATTTTGGCGCTGGTTTGGGAGGGCGGAGAGGGCGATTTTGGCGCACCGAAGAAGGAGAACGACAAAATTAGGGTTTTGGTTTTTTTGGGGGTGTGTGATGCTTTATATAGGTGCCAAGAACGAGCTCAATTATCGACGAATCGAGTTCGATCTTGTCATAACGCCTCGAAATGAATGAATCATATCACGCTCGATTGACTCGGATTACCGTAATCGCCTTAATCGAGCACCGATTTAACGTGGGAGATGAAGTGTAATTGCCTTAATCAATCAAGATCACATAGATGTAGCCTCGATCAAACCTCGATCTATCGCCTTATTAGTGTGATCCGAGTTGATCAATCATAATAAGATGATAGAACGAGGTTCGATCAAGGCGATTCTCGTGATTAGGGTTGATTACACATAATAAGATGTTAGATCAAGGTTCGATCAAGACGATTACTGTGATCAAGGTTGATTACGCATAATAAGATGTTAGATCGAGGTTCGATCAAGGCGATTACTGTGATTAGGGTTGATTAGAGATAATAAGATGTTAGATCGAGGTTCGATCAAGGCGATTCTTGTGATCAAAGTTGATTACGCATAATAAGATGTTAGATCGAGGTTCGATCAAGGCGACATGTGATCAAGGTACATTACACATAATAAGATGTTAGATCGAGGTTCGATCAAGGCGATTCTTGTGATCAAGGTTGATTACGTATAATAAGATGTTAGATCGAGGTTCGATCAAGGCGATTACAGTGATTAGGGTTGATTAGACATAATAAGATGTTAGATCGAGGTCCGATCATATCAATTCTCGTGATCAAAGTTGATTACGCATAATAAGATGTTAGATCGAGGTCCGATCAAGGCGATTCTCGTGATCAAGGTTGATTACGCATAATAAGATGTTAGATCGAGGTTCGATCAAGGCGATTATCGTGATCAAGGTACATTACACATAATAAGATGTTAGATCGAGGTTCGATCAAGGCGATTACCGTGATCAAGGTTGATTACGCATAATAAGATGTTAGATCGAGGTTCGATCAAGGCGATTACTGTGATCAAGGTTGATTACGCATAATAAGATGTTAGATCGAGGTTCGATCAAGGCGATTACTGTGATTAGGGTTGATTAGACATAATAAGATGTTAGATCGAGGTCCGATCATATCGATTCTCGTGATCAAAGTTGATTACGCATAATAAGATGTTAGATCGAGGTCCGATCAAGGCGATTACTGTGATCAAGGTTGATTACGCATAATAAGATGTTAGATCGAGGTCCGATCAAGGCGATTACTGTGATCAAGGTTGATTACGCATAATAAGATGTTAGATCGAGGTTCGATCAAGGCGATTCTTGTGATCAAGGTACATTACACATAATAAGATGTTAGATCGAGGTTCGATCAAGGCGATTCTCGTGATTAGGGTTGATTACACATAATAAGATGTTAGATCGAGGTTCGATCAAGACGATTCTTCGTGATCAAGGTACATTAAACATAATAAGATGTTAGATCGAGGTTCGATCAAGGCGATTCTCGTGATTAGGGTTGATTACGCATAATAAGATGTTAGATCGAGGTTCGATTAAGGCGATTCTTGTGATCGAGGTTGATTACGCATAATAAGATGTTAGATCGAGGTTTGATCAAGGCGACATCGTGTGATCGTGGTTGATTACACATAATAAGATGTTAGATCGAGGTCCGATCAAGGCGATTCTCGTGATCAAGGTACATTACACATAATAAGATGATAGAACGAGGTTCGATCAAGGTTGATTACACATATTAGTACCAAAGTTCGTTTAATTAATTCTTCGATCATAGTAAATACACAAAAGTCATACACATTTTAATGCCAAATCTCGTTTAGTTAATTACTTGAACATAATAAATACACAAAAGTCATAATTTTAATGCCTAACCAAAAGCCATGTACATCAATACACATTAACAAGACATCATCTTCCATTTTGAAGCAAAACAATCGCAAATCTAACGCAACATCCTTCATAATCACTTGAACATCTGTCTTTCACACTATAAATTTTTAACCTTCAAAAGAAAGAAAGAAAGAAATACATTTACCTAAGGGAATCACGCCAAAATAGGAGTAGCATCTTTTTCTTGCGTTTTGTTGCTTTCACCGCCTTTGGCGCATCTCCGGCGAGATGGGATTCTCTTATTAGATTTAGGGCGCCCGCTTTGTCGCTTCTCCAACAACGGCGGCAACACCTTCATGGCAAGCACATCATCGAAATTCACAATCCGCTACATTTGGCAAGGGTAACACACTTTTGGAATAAGCCTGTCTCCAACATTCGTGCCAAAATACCAACCGCAATACTCGTATGCGTGCCTACTCTTGTTCTTAGTCACAACTCATCGCATGGTCACATGGAATCCGATCTAAATCAAATTTCTTACATGTACATGTCCGTTTGACTAAATCCACAATGTAATTCATCATCGCATCCAAGTCAAGTACATCATATCTTTCTTGGACAATTAGACTAACAAAGAAACTTGAAACAAACTTGTATTTATTATTCACTAATGCTTGAATTTTTGGAGTGAGAGGAGTTGAACACATCGCAGCTTCCGAACTTCTTTTAGCAAACCATATTTGCAATACATCCCGAATATATTTAAGCAACCCAACTATAGAAAACTCACGCGCACGCCTTAGCTTACTGTTCAATGACTCGGCATTGTTCGTTGTCATTATATTATAACGTTCTCCCGGAAAATGAGCTCTGACCATAAAGGAACGATGCTTCATCCAAATACACAAAGAATATCCTTAGTCGGATCAGATTCTCGGACTTCTCAAAGATCCCTACATTTCTTACATAGCGCTTGAACTTCAATTTAAATGATCGTTCGGTATATGCATGTGCAGACTTTAATAAAAGACCCGTTAAACCGCGTCTTGGATAATGAGTCCTCAAGTTTTTTTGCATGTGATAGATACAATGTCCATGATGCGCTTGCTTGTACACTTCTTTAAATCCATGCGTAATACTTTCACCCGATCGAAAGTATCACTAAATCCTTGGTGTCACACTGTGTCGCGCTTTTAATCTTTGAAAGAACCATGTCCAAGATAAATTGTTTTCGAATCAACAATAGCCCATGCAAGCGGAAATATTTGATAATTACCATCTTGACATGTTGCAATAAGTAAAGTCCCTTTGTAAATAGATTTTAAATGCGTATCGTCCACGTAAATTATCGGCGCATTGATGATTGAAAACCATGTATACTTGCACCAAGTGCCATAAAACAATACTTGAATCTATGGTCCCCAACGGTGTGAATGTCATCACATCACCGTGTCGGGGGTTTGTCTTCTTCAATCTTTGAAAAAACTTTGGCAACTTACCGAAACTTTTGTGTGGATCGCCTTGATTAATCCAATTGCATAATTTCTAGCCGAGATAGCCTTGGGATAAGATATCTCGCATTTAAACTCTCGATTAAAATTTGCGATGATATCATTTGCAAAGTGAAAACACATTCGCACGTATATAGTTCGGAGAATAATACCTTCCAATTAGCTTGTACGAAGCATGTCTATGATCCTTTCGATGGACAATAGGTAAGCAAGTATGCTTACTCGCATACCTTTGCACTTCAAAGCATTTAGATGTATCGACCCTAGTTGCCCTCAAACGCCAATTACATTCTTTCGAGGCACACACCACTACATAAACCATGGTATTGGTAGTCCGAACATCAAACTCGAAATGGAACTTCACAAACCAACATCTCAACTTTATATTTCAACAAACCTTTTTTGGCAAAACGGTCATTCACAAGAATGTCTTCATTATCGTGAATGCTCACTATTGTTTCTTCATCAAGACCAATATCATGTTGGATTACATTACGGTTACAATCAACTCCGATAAATGTATCCATGTTTGGGATTCTCGATCATCACCCGTAAAAGTATCATCGACCGACAAACCTTCATCCTTCTCATTTAAATTACCATCATCAACATTCAATGTACGTGGCGAGGCCGTTTACAAAACAATCATCACCCAAGATGTCCAATAGAGGATCTTGCAAAAATTGTTCAAACATGTCTCTTCAATGGGTACACTTGAAAGTACACTTTGACTAACAATATTATCATCGAATGTGCATTGACTTACCGCTTTTAAATCGTCTCTTCCAGATATGGTTCTTTTAAATGCATCTCTTCAAGATATGGTTCTTCAATGGGTACACTTGTTAGGGCACTTTGACTAACATTATTATCCTCCCATGTATCTTGACTTACTATGTTCAAAGGTGCCTCTTCAACATATTCTTCTTCATTCACAATAACATCATCACGGTTTCTTGCTTCAATTTCAATATACATGTCAGCTTCTTTTCTTTTCAAAGATACTAATAAAGCATCTTTCCTGGGATCATAAACCAACAAGAAATGTCTCAACTGCTTATCACAAGTAATTACCATCGGCAAAGCTTTACCTATGGGGGCCATCCATTTCATCTCAAAATCATAAATACTTGTGTCAATTCCCAATTCAACTCTCAATTTTTCACACAACTCACCATATGAAATATTTTTTTTCACAAATACGGTCGTCGACCGTTTTCTACTTCATGATTCACAAATGACCATGACCAAACACCATCCATATTCTCCTCAAACCCAACCGGATAACACACAATAAACCAAGCTTCATCTTCATCAACCATGGCACATCTATAATTCAAATTAATAGTCATCAGTATTCATCATTAACATTAAATTTGTCATATCCAAGAGTGTCTAAAACCATTATAAAGAGATGCAACAATAAGTTCGAATTTAAGAAACAGGTTCTAAGTATCTTTATACTACAAAACAAGTTTATGTCTTTCAAAAAAAAAAAAAACAACAAAAACAAGTAGTGCAGTGTTTATGATCAAAACAAACAAAAAGTTCTACTTTTTTATTGCTTTCTAATCACAACTTGTCAACCAGTGAATCGCAATCGCAAATTTAAATCCTTCTGAACTAGAATTTGCTTTCAAACACAATTTATTTCAAGCAGATCAAACAACTTGTGGCAATCCCATTTCTTCAATAGCGACAATTTAATCAATCAAGATACACTCCATTAAACACTATACAAATTAAACAATATCATTTAATCAAGAAACAAATGGGATCAAACCACACAAATGGGGCTTCAACAGAAGTTAACTCACCAAAATATATGTCCTCAAATAGGCGTAATGACCAAAAATCGAGCTCAAATGAAAGTGGAGGAGAACGGAGGACAACCAGGCGTTGAAGTAGAGGAAAAACCACTTTGGATGATGGGTCAATCGTGATTTTCCGGCAATGATTTGGCGGGTAGGCCTTCTTTCCGGCGTTGATTGGCGGTTATCTGCTTTCCCGACGGCACAAAGTAATTTCCCGACATTGAATCGGATTTGGGAGAGAGATAATGACCAGAGATTAATTATGGGATAAGATGGATATAAGGATAATGAGGGGTAGAATAGGTATTTTCGAAAAACACCCTTTTTAACTCATTTTTTTACAACAAAACCTTTTTACATAACTTTTTGCGTCAAACACCCTTCTTTACTCAATGCCCCGGAAAAGTTTGATTTAGGATTTCTTAAACAATTTTCTTTTTTTTTTTAAATACAAAAATGTGGGAAATTGTAGTCAACCCTTTTTTCACAACTCCATTTCCAAAACAGCCGTAATAACTGATTTCCCCAAATACACTACCGTTTATTGACCTATATGAGCCACGAAGGCTTGATGATCTGTTGCTTAAAAAAGCGTGAACATTGGCTGGAACAACAAAAGGATTACACCGAGTGAAAATATCAGAAGGAGAAAGATTTCCGGCAGAACACGTAGCCGGAGAGAAGGCAAGTGGAGAGTCTACTCTACTGGTACCCACGGGACACGTAAATAGTCTATAGAAAACAATCTTATCTATCCCAATAGTAAATACGCCGTCGTTTCATCTGCAAGAGCACATGAGAGAGGCCAAACAGTAGTATAGGACAAAATAATAGGACAAAACAATAGGGTAAAATAATAATATAACAGGGAAAATAATCCCAAAAGGAAGGGGCAGGCAAGCCCCAAAAAAAAAAAAAAAAAAAAAAAAAAAAACAAAACAAAAGGACAAACTTTTGGTAATACAAGGAGATGCAAATTTAATAGTTACTACAATATATATATATATATATATATATATATATATATATATATATATATATATATATATATATTACATGTTTTATCTCCTCCCACGAGTATGTGGTATGCTTGAGAAAATCAAAAGGAACTCGTAAAACTAAATTAGAAATATTAGTAGAAAAGCAATATCCACTAAGCAGAGTGATTTTGTATCATGACTTCAAAATTTACTTACTTCTGAGTCTCTATAATAGTAAGTCGTGCAACAACAAGCTCACAATATATTTCAATAAGCTCATATGCTACCATTTCCTCCTCTTATAATTGCCGCATTGCAACAGTTGCAAAGTCGTGGTGCACCTGACCGATCAATCCCGCAATATCGATGCCACTTTATTTGACAAGTGCGCGGAAAGGCTACTAGGCCATACACCTAAGGAGTTGTATGCAATGAACAAACAGGTAGGTCACCCACAAGTTTCCCCTGACTGATTATGCACATTAATACTAACTAAGTCACTGACTACTACCTATCAACCCCAATCAAGGAAACCGCCAACCACCTGCAAGAAATAAGTCGGAGGCTAGGTACCCATGAGGTAATTGCACAGGTAAGAGCAACGAAAAAGAAATTCAATGACAAACTCACACGTTACACCGTCCAGGAGTGGCTAGAAAAAAAATGATGCCTCAGGCGTAGGAGAATCCAGCAACACAGGTAACCAATAAACTTACCCTTGCACACCCTGACATTGCCATCTGCCTGAACTCCGTAATGCATCGCCAAACTAAACTAATGTAAATTTCCAGGGAAATCAACAAACAAGGCAAAGGAGATACAAACATCCCCAGCCAAATCAACAGACGACAGCCCAGGCAAAAAAACCAGAGTTGGATCAAGCACTGACACCACGGAAAACTCCGAAACCAACGCCACACCAATGAAGAAGTTGAAGCTCGGACCCACGATGAAGATTGATCAAAGACTTTGATCTAAGTAGACATAAATCGCAGCGAAGATCGGTAGCTTTTTACGTGTTCGAAAATATAAATATGTCCACTCCACGTTGCCCCATAAACTCTTCTGAGAGGGAACATTTACCAGCCTTTTGTGTAACTAAACTAAGCTGACTGCAACTCTTTTGGTATATCCTATGTACAACATGTTCGACTATGTAAACAACTGCCTTTAAACATGCACGTATGCTTTTTAGTTCTGATGGGTAACATTCCAAGTTTATAACATAACAACCGAGGGCCACATCATGCGGGACACGATTCCCCCACTAGTATATATATATATTGGAAAATTAGGGATAAGGACACAATCTGGAATATTTTTAAGTAACAGGACAACTACATATTTTTTATAGAGAGAAGGACAACTGCATAATTTTTATAGCGAGAAGGACAAACAAAGTGAATCCCAAAAATCGGTGAATCTTCCTAGTGAATCCCAAAATCGCTGAATTTTGACAAAGGAATTTTGACAATGAATCCCAAAAATCAGGTGAATCTCGACAATGAATTTTGAAAATTAGTGAATTTAACATGAATTTAGCAATGAATTTAAACAGATGAATTTCGAACACAAGTGAATTTCGACAAAGAATAAATAGTTTTGTCCTTTATGCAAAAGTTTCAAAAACTGTCCTTCTACTCAATTGATGAAATATTTCATCCTTCTCCCTCATTCCCTATATATATATATATATATATATATATATATATATATATATATATATAGCTAAAAAATCTATGTGTGTATGACACACATGGTCCTTTGCTAATTAGTTAATCATCATATTGTGATATGTATTAATATTTGGATATTAATTTATATATATATATTATATAGCCAAAAATCTATGTGTGTATGACACATGACGATACAGGGTTTCACTCCCTCCACGTGTCGTCTATTGGTTGGTCATCACACCGAGATAACGCCAAAGATATTCATGTCGATGCCAGGCTCGAGGCCAAGGCCTTCACATTAAAGCCAGGCTACGACTATCGACTATCGAGTATCGAGCAGTGTAGGACGTTCAGTCCGCACCAACCTAGCAATGTAGGACGTTGATCCCCAGAGTCGATAACCTCAGTCGGTATATCGACATCAAGGATAGAGTCCGCATCAGCTTACTAAGCCCATTAATAGCAATAGCTTGGGCAAGGGTCAAGGCCCATTTAAGGGTAAAGGTGACAATAACATGTTTCGACTTAACCTTAGGGTTTAGGCAAGTGTTGTCATTATAAATACCCCATTCCAGGAACTACGTAAGGCTTGATTCCTGGAACATAACAGGATACGTAGGCAATCCAAGATACAGTCTTGGACTCAGCCGCATACGCAAAATCCACCTCCTCATTCATCTTTTAGGCATTAGGGTTCTTGTGTGTTCATCACTAGATTAAATTAGGGCTCAAATCATCAGGGTGACATAATTTGTTATCGTCATTGGCGCTAGAAGGAGGGCCCCTTTTCTATTGATTGAATACGCAAAAAACACGATGCCTCCCAAGAAAACCGCATCCAAAACTGCATCTAAAGCAATCGATCAAGACTCCCAGTTGAATGAGTCGGTCGATCCTGATATGCAAGGAGACGAAGATCCCGCCTTGGATCTTATTCAGCACGATCCTCAGCAGCAACAAGGGGAAAAAGATCCGGTTTTGAATCTCGTCCAGGAGACCCACCAACCAGAAAAGCAAGCCCTTGCTCCAGAATATCGGGCACTTGCAGATCAGTTGGCAGGGGCAAATTTGGAGGTAATGTCCAGGATAATAGCTGAGGCAGTTACAGCGCGAAGGCAGGCGGAAGCCGCCCAGAAAGAGGCTATGGCGGAAGGCGGCCAGAAAGACGTGATGGACAAGCCTAAACAGACTCCTGGGGACGAAATAAGCGCGTCATCTAGCTCAGTGGAAAGGAAGAGACGTGAGATTCACCAAAAACACCAGAGAGGGGATGACGATAGCGCCAGGGAGGAGTTGAATGCAATTTTGGGAAAGAATCAGGTATCGTTGTGGCTCGAGTCTCCCTTCACAAAGGAGATCGAGAGCTTTCCCAAACCCAAGGGGTTTAAGATACCCAAAATAGAGCCTTATGATGGAACCACCGACCCGGAGGACCATCTCCACAGGTATCTATCTCAAATGAGGTTGGATGGGGCACCTGATGCAATGCGTTGTCGGGCTTTCGAGACGCTACTCGTAGGTCGAGCAAGAGAATGGTTCACGGCTACGACCCGGTCGATCTCCGCTTTGCCATGCTCGCCGAAAGTTCCGAGATGCGTTTATAGTTAACAAGAAGTTTCATTTAAGCGCCACGGCCAGGTCGAAAGGCCAGCCCAAGTCGATTGTCAAAATAAAACTATTACAAAAACAAGGCCAGGTCGAAAAGACCGGCCAAAGTTAAATAAATGTTATTACAAATCAGAAGTTTGAATAGCAAAAGAAGATATAAAAACATCAAGATCAGGGGTCGGCTTCTGGAGTCGGCTCAGTTGTGGCAGGGGTCGGATTGGCAGTAGGGGCAGATGAGGGAGGAGCATACTTTATGGCCAAGGATTCTCCCCGCTGAAACTCCTCGAAGTACCGATCGTACAGCTTCTCCGAGTCGGGATTGTAGAACATAGGCGTCTGGAGAGTCGACATGTCTAAACTCGGAACGACCTCCTTCATCTGATCTACGGCCAGAGTATATCCTCCCATCATCGAAGCCCGCATGATCACTTCTAAATCATCTTCAAGATTGGATGACTTGCGGTACTCCATGATGGCCTCGTTCTAGCCTCGCCGACTGCGCTGCGCTCGACTGATTCGAGCTTGCAACCAGATCTCGATCTTGACGAGCCTTTCTAGCTTCTTCATCCATCCGCGACCTTCCGACATCACTGCAGCGGCTTCTCATAATCTTGAGCTAGCTTGAGCAGCTCTCGACCCGATCTTGCCTTTCATCTCGCAATCGGTCCAGCTCCCCTTCTCGGTAGTGGCCGCTTTGCTTCAGCAGCCACCAACTTACCTTGCATCTTCTCGAGCTCAACGACCGACTGTTGTCTCAACTCGTTATATTGTTGCTCCACAACAGAGAGTGCGGCGGTTTTTGCAATGTTGTCTTGGAGTAACCTGCCGTTCTCCTTCTTGATTTCGTTCGCCGACTCTCCCGTTCTAGCCAACCGACGAGCAACCTCTCACCAACAAGAGTATGCTACAAAATAAAAGAACAAGTTAGTAAATAAGCAAGGTGCACGGGCCTCAAGAAAGCAAGTATAAAAAGAGGTATCGACTTACGAGGCGATTCGGTTTCATGAGCGTAAGACAAGTCTTTATCCTCCACACCAACGTAATCATCAAAAATCCACCCACACCGATTCTCGACTCGGCGGTGGCCTCGGCGACTTTCTTTCTCTTCGCTTCTCGAGCTGCTCCTTTACCACTTCGGCGACAGACGGCCTCTTTTTGGTTTGAGGTACTTGCTCTCGACATTAGCCTCGACATTCGAGGTTAAATCGACCACCTCATCCTCGCCTTCATCTCAAGAGATCCGAATCGGACGGTTAGTTCGCGGGTAGTCGAGGCACCTCGGTCGTTCTAGCTCCGGTAGACGACTCAATGGCAAAGAAGACTTGTTCTCAGGCGGAGGAACGCCCGCCCCTCGAGAAGAGGAAGGGGCGCCGGTGTCTCGACCACAGTGCAAGCCGGTGGCGGCCCGACCCTCGAGAGGGTGGTGCGGCTACGACCGTCGCCTCGAGAATGCGCCGAGGTTGGTGACCTTGGAGAATTTGCCCACCGCAATACAAGAAAAGACAAGTTAGTTTTAATCAACAAACAACAAGTCATCGACTTAAAGAACAAATAGTATGTAAAAACAAGCAAATGAGTAAAGCATCCTACGATTCTCGTGATCGTGAACGCTCAGCCTACATAGGCACGGGCCCACTTCCTCTAAGTGAGCCAGGTGATACAAGAGACTCAAGTCTCGAGTACACACCTCAAATTATGCCCACTCGTGAGTCGAGCCTCGTGTGGAGCCGGTTCTCTCCCAAGCTTGTCTTGTTTCCCTCTCTCGACCTCCATTGACCGATGTAGGGGTTATCAAGGCCATGACGAACAAAGAAAATCGAGGCTTCCACTCCCGTGAGAAGAAGGCCCTTTGGTTATGAACTCGTGTCGATTTGCTCTCCTTGGAAGGAATACCATAGCTTGTCGGGCGTGGTAGTGATCTTGTAGTAGTATCGGAACACGGGCAATCGAAAACAGACTGAGCCACTCGACACGCTATGATGAACCCCATTAGAGTTCGGCGCCGCTGCTCGGGGCGAGTTGAGACACGCTTATCTCATAATGGTGGAGGACGGCCAGAACCGCTGGACAGAGTGGAAACCTTAGTCCGCTGGCCAGTTGATTTTCATAAACAGTGCAAAACCCCTCTGGGGGCTCATCCGCGAATCGATGTAGGCCTGATGGGAGTCGAGATTCAAACGGAGGATGAATTATGCTATATTTCCCGCAAATTTCAACAATATCCTCTGGGGTAAGTGTACTTAAACATCCCTTAGCACCCTTTCCATCCATCCTTGTTACTAGTTTTTTGGGCTGGTTAGGGACAGGAGGAGGGGAGGCTGAAGGTTCGCCGGACTCTTGCCGGAGAAGAAGATCGGAGGCAACAGGTACCGGAATTTGGGATTGGGAAGGCGTTCCACTGCCCCTATCGGATTCTGTAGCACTACTACTACTACTTGACATAGATACAATCAAACAAAAAGATGAACACTAAGATAAAAGAGATGATCTTACTTGGTGTTTTGGATTTGGAGATTGTGAGAAGAAATAGCAAGCAGGTTGCAGCAGCGTCTAGTTTCTCTCCTTTTATATGTGAAAGCAAAAGTTTGCAAATGATTTGAAGAGACGTGAGTTATGGGGTTATAACCACTGAAAATCGCGGTTATCAAGGCAATGACGCGTCTTTTGCGGGATTCGAAGCGTTTCGTGGGCTAGAAACGCTCCCGTGGGATGCTAGGCAGTTAGGGTTATGAAAAGGCGGGCTTTCTCCCGCCCAAAGAAAAAGCCCAACTCGAAGACGACTCATGTGACAGACTCGACCTCGGACAACGGGAGTCGCCTCTTTCGAGTCTGGGGGGCTTATGACGATACAGGGTTTCACTCCCTCCACGTGTCGTCTATTGGTTGGTCATCACACTGAGATAACGCCAGCATATTCATGTCGATGCCCAGGCTCGAGGCCAAGGCCTTCACATTAAAGCCAGGCTACGACTATCGATTATCGAGTATCGGCGCAGTAGGACGTTCATCCGCACTCACTAGCAATGTAGGGCGTTGATCTCAGAGTCGATAACCTCAGGTCGGTATATCGACATCAAGGATAGAGTCCGCATCAGCTTACTAAGCCCATTAATAGCAATAGCTTGGGCAAGGGGTCAAGGCCCATTTAAGGGTAAAGGTGACAATAACATAAGCCGACTTAACCTTAGGGTTTAGGCAAGTGTTGTCATTATAAATACCCCATTCCAGGAACTACGTAAGGCTTGATTCCTGGAACATAACAGGATACGTAGGCAATCCAAGATACAGTCTTGGACTCAGCCGCATACGCAAAATCCACCTCCTCATTCATCTTTTAGGCATTAGGGTTCTTGTGTGTTCATCACTAGATTAAATTAGGGCTCAAATCATCAAGGTGACATAATTTGTTATCGTCAACACACATGGTCCTTTTTGCTAATTAGTTAATCATCATATTGTGATATGTATTAATATTTGGATATTAATTTATATATATATATATATATATATATATATATATATATATATATATATATATATGTGATATATACACATGTGTAAATTGATTTATGGTAATATAATAAAGATATATTCAATATTAGATATTGACAAAATATATCTTGAAAAATATTTAATATAAGATATTGAATATTAATGAGATAAATCTAGAATATATTTTTTCCTTATTTTATTGGAAATTGGTTTTCTTTCTCCTCTATCCACTAGGAAGTTTTTCCCAATCATATTGGGAATGAGATATGGCGTCCCATCTCCTATAAAATGGGAGTTGTGTGAACTATTTTACTACACAATTTTTTTGTAATATTTTAGTGAGATAAAAAGAGAGCTTTTAGAGAGAGAGTTTCTGGAGTAAGAAAAAGACGGCCTAGTAGCTGACTTTTTTCCGGTAGCAATCCAATGGTGGATTCCGGCGGGTTGTTCGTGTGGACTAGCGGTAGAAGCCGAACGCTTGGGTGACTCCGTGCACCACTACTCCTTCGTAAACGATAAAGCTTTGATCTTTTAGATCATCCAAGATAGCCTTTTCGTGTACTACTTATTTGTTTGTTGCTTAAACGAAGTCGATCCTGGTGAAAAGGATATTAAATTTTAAATTCCGCTGCGTTCCTGCGTAGATTTCCTAACAGTGGTAGCAGAGCGAGTTTCGAGCTTAAGCAAACATGTTAATTTGCATAGTTAGTATTCATCAATGTCTGTGTATGTGATAGGTCGTTGTGTCTAGCTGTCTAAATGATGGAGTAGAGTTGTTAAGGTGAGCTTCGCCTTGAAAACATTTAGGTGGCTAGTTAACACTTAACAAATTACATACGTGTTTAGTAAAAAGATTAAATGTCATGCTATTCTTGGTAAGGCACCGATTCATATTGGCGATGTGATACGTTCTAAAGGTGAACAACGCTGCTAGCCCCCAAAATGCTGAATGGTAGTGGAGGAAATTCATCGAATGTGTACGCATACCGGGAAGATCGCGGGGCTATCAGTGTAAATCACTGTTAGTTAGCAAGTATATCTTCAGCTGGATACACACCTTGCGTAGTGCCCTTGAGTACTGACATAACACAAATAAGCTAGGTTAAAAACGTATAGTAATGACGTGTTGATGGACATGAAGTGAGCCCTATATTGAGTTGGTTACATATAGATAACTGTTAATAATTATGAATCTTGTGCCAAACTCTTAATTAATTTATAGGTTCTACCTTTTGCTGAGTACATTGTACTAACTTCAAATGTATTTTTTTGTTATGTGTTTGGGGGAGAGAGATGAACAGGTTGAACCGGAATTCGATGAGGATTTCGAAGATGACGTTTGAGGACGCCGATGTTGAAGGTTTTTTTTATTTGTTTCATTCTAGGCTTTGTTTTTTTATTGAAATTTCCTTTGAGACATGCAATTTCACTTTATTGCACTTTTGGAGGTTTTCGTACGTTGTGGTATTCTTTGGGGATTTCAATGTAATAAGTTACACTTCTATCTTTAGAATGTTGAGTTTCTATTCTTGTTCAATGAAAAAAATACTCGAGACTTTGCTTCCGTTTTTGCTTAACTCGATACGATTTAGTAGAGACTTACGTGTAATATGAAATTTATCTTATATTATACGTGCTGCCGCTTTCGTTCCGGATATGACTCGAATGTCCTAATGAGCAGACGTTACTGTGAGACCGGAATCTGTCTAAAGACATTTCTATTCTAACCAAACCAATAATCAAAATTCACAATGGAGGAATTTGATGAGGATTTTTTTTATTTTTTTTTTTTTTTTTCAAACTTTGGTCAAGCATCTTCTATAATCCATAATAAGGATCCAAGTGATGAAATATTTTGAATAAACTTGTAACAATTGTCATATGTGATCATGACACTTGATATATCCCTGCATTTTCATGGCTTAATAATACGTATAAAATTTCTCAAAAAAAATAAAATAATAATACGTATAAAAATAAACGCCGCTTCATCAAGATTTTTTATTCTTGAAAGAATTTTAACGAATAAATTATGTCAAACAAGTCCTAAAGATAATAATAATCCTAAAAGATATATCAAATAATAGTTAAATTTCAAATAGATACAACCAAAACACGGTTTCTCAACTTAATACTTTTAGTTTCTACCTTCTAATATAGTCATTTTCCCGTCAGAGGGATCAAAATTTCATAACATGAGACCTATCCTCGGCCTTCCGGCCAGCAACGTTCGCTGTCAAGTGTCAAGGATCATTTTCTTCCCGTCGATTAGGCAGATCGAGGAGGGAGGTGGCACGGCTGAGGGTTTCCATCCGGGGCGAAGGGGAATGGAAATGAGAAAAACTTTCCGTCGGATTGATTCATAGAATGATGGTAAATTATTGTTAAAAAAATGGAGTCTAGTTAACTTAGCAATCCAAACTAGTGAAAGGAAACCACACGAAGTTAGACACGTGATTCCATGATGTAACACAAATTTTACAATGGTCCTGGACTAAATCCTAGTTGGTATGCCAAACCAATATGATTTAAAAGTTTTATCAGAGCTAGACATTGATCTCTCTCCGTCATCACTCTAATTTTTTTTTTCGGCTTCTTTTTCCCTTCTTCTAAACCACAAAAAAAAAAAAAAAAAAAAAAAAAATAAAATAAAAAAAAAAAAATAAATAAATAAATTAACAACAAGCCAACCTTACGTTCCCAGCAAAAAACAAAAAAAAAAAAACCTAGCCCCAGGTCATCTTCTTCTTCGAGCTGTGCAACTGTCATGGCCGACAGCTCTCTCACTTCTGCTACCTCCGGTGATGCTACCTCTCAATCTCCTTCTCTTCCGTCCTTTCATCCATCTTCTACAATCCAACTTATCAAATTGACTCGGCAAAATTACCACCTTTGGAGAGCCCAAATCTTACCGTAGCGTCTATGGTTATATCAACGGTACCATACCGGCCTGCACCAACGGTGACCATCACCGATGACAAGGGTCAGCAAATCCCCAATCCAAAGCACGCAGCTTGGCTTCAATAGGACAGCCTCATCCTTAGTACAATCACATCCTCTCTCTCTGAAGAAGTTCTTATGCAGGTATATCACGCCTCTTCTTCCTCGGAAATCTGGAAAGCTATCGAGACCTGTTTTGCATCTCAATCTCGCGCAAAATTGGTTCAGTTGCGCACTCAATTGGCGTCTACTCGGAAAGGCAATCAAACCGAAACCGAATATTATGTTACAATTAAACGACTTACTGATGAACTCGATATGGCAGGACACCCCAGCCATACGGATGACATTATCGCATATCTTCTGGCCGGACTTGGCCGAGATTGTGACTCCTTGGTCGCCATGATTTCTGCTCGTACAGATGTTTCTCTTGAGGAGGTCTATTCTCTGTTAGTCACTACCGAGTCCCGTATTCACCACCATCACTCTGACGGTGCTGTTATTAATTCTCCTGGGTCGTCCGTTGCTCCGGCCGCCAATATCAGCTCTGCAAACTCTTCTTCATTCTCCAATAATCGTGGCCGCAGCTCATCAAATTATAGGGGACGGGGAGGACGTTCCAATAATCGTGGCAGAGGACGTTCTACTAATCAGGCTGGCTCCTATAATAATCAGTACAACCAGCCCGGCTCAAATAATCAGTCCGGCCCACCCACTTCCGGCTCTACTCTAGTCTGCCAAATCTGTGAAAAATCCGGCCATTCAGCTCATTATTGCTACCGCAAGTATGATACTCCACCCCTTCCCCGGACCGCCACCCAAGCTTATCAATCGCAGGTACATCCAGCCCCTCATACATCTTCTTCCGATTGGATTCCCGACATGGGGGCGTCCCACCATATGACGAACAATTTTCGTAACCTCAATCTTCAATCTGAACCATACGAGGGTCCTGATCGCTTAAACATTGGTGATGGCTCAGGTTTGCAAATCTCTCACACTGGTTCTTCTACCTTTCTTACTCCCACTCGTTCTTATTTTTTAAATAATGTTCTTGTTGCTCCCTCCCTTCGTAATAACTTGCTTTCCGTCCATCAGTTTGCCTATGATAATGCCGTTTACTTTGAATTTCACGCTTCCTATTTTCTTGTGAAGGACTACTTGGGTCGTACCCATCATAGAGGCTTCCTTAAAGATGGTCTATATCATTTTTCCAGCACCTTCTGTCATCCTCCCGCTCAAGCTCTTCTCTCCAGCCGTGACAACTCCTCCCTCTGGCATTGGCGTCTTGGTCATTGTTCATCACCTGTTTTGAGTCAAGTTTTACGTCTTAGCAATATTTCTGTTTCCAATAAATTTCCAGCATCTGTTTGTGCTGCTTGTCAAATGGCTAAAAGCCACCGTCAAACTTTACCCATGTCGTCTTTTACTTCTGCTGCACCGTTAGATTTGATTTACTCGATGTTTGGGGTCCTTGTGTTGAACAATCGATTTATGGTTCTCGTTACTATGTGAGTTTTATGGATGATTATTCAAAATTTATTTGGTTGTATCCGTTACGTCTTAAGTCTGATGTTGAAAATACTTTCCATCAATTTCAATCCTTCGTTGAGCGCCAATTTAGTACTAAAATAAAGGCTATGCAAACCGATTGGGGTGGTGAATTCCAACACCTTCATAACCACTTACGTTCTTTAGGTATTGACCATCGTCTTTCTTGTCCACATACTCACGTACAGATGGGTTCTGTCGAACGCCGTCATCGTCACGTTGTCGAAGTTGGTCTTTCTCTCTTGGCTCAATCCCACCTTCCCTGCCTTACTAGGAGGATGTCTTTGTCACGGCCACCTACATCATAAACCGCCTCCCCACCAAAGTCCTTCAAAATAAATCTCCCTACGAAGTTCTTCATCATCGACTCCCTGACTATTCCTTTCTCCGTCTCTTTGGGTGCGTGTTTTGGCCCCACCTTCGGCCTTATAACCAGCATAAAATGCATTTTCGCTCCAAATCATGTATTTTTCTTGGGTATAGTCCCTCACATCATGGCTACAAGTGCCTCAACCTTTCCACCGGCCGTATTTACATATCTCGTCACGTTGTTTTTTGATGAAAATATGTTCCCTTACACCTCCTCTTCTCACCCTCTCACGTCCGACTCCCTTACTGTACCCTTACCTTCTTCCATAAAGATACCGACCCCTTCTTCCCCTCAGCCCGCGGCCCTTACTCCACCCTCCACTGATCCTCCTTCACCCATGTTGCCCTCGGCTGAACCTTCTTCTCCTCTTTTAGCCTCGGCCCAGCCTAGCCTGTCTGATTCGGCCCAAGATAGTCCTTCTCCTAGCAGCTCTCCTCGGCCCCTTGCACCCTCTGATCCTCCGGCTCGTAATATTGTGACTCGTTCCCAGACCAACTCTCTTAAGCCGAAGTCCCTTGATCCCGACTTCATCCGGTATCCTCTTCCTAAGGCCCTTATTGCTGCGTCTCACTCCTCTTAGCCCTCCTCCTATACTGAAGCCGTTAAACATCAGGTTTGGCGTGATGCCATGCGAGATGAGATCAATGCGTTAGTTTAGAATAATACGTGGGATTTAGTTCCATACTCCTCTGATATGAATTTAATTGGCAATAAATGGGTTTTCCGTGTTAAGCATCATGCAGATGGTCATGTTGACCGCTATAAGGCGCGACTGGTAGCTAAAGGCTTTCATCAGGTAGCTGGCATTGATTACCACGAGACGTTCAGTCCCGTTGTCAAGCCTATTACTATTCGGCTTCTTTTATATCTTGCGGTCTCTCGCAATTGGTCCCTAAAGCAGGTAGACGTGCAAAATGCATTTCTTCATGGTTATTTGACTGACAGTGTGTTTATGCAACAACCGTAGGGTTTTCAGCATCCTAACTATCCGGATCATGTGTGTCGCCTCAACCGCAGTTTACATGGCCTTCGTCAGGCCCCTCGGGCCTGGTTTCCCGCTTTACCACTGTTCTCGCTTCCTATGGTTTTGTGTCGTCTAAGGCAGACACATCCTTATATGTATATAACCATGGCAGTGCTTGTGCCTATGTTCTCATTTATGTTGATGATGTGATTGTGACCGGTTCCTCTCCTACGCTTGTTGATGATGTTATTCGCTTTCTTGGTGGCCACTTTCCTGTCAAGGATCTTGGTCCATTATCTTACTTTTTGGGCATTGAGGTCCTTCGTTATTTAGAGGGTCTGTATCTTACCCAACGGAAATATATTCTCCAGCTACTTCAGAAGGCCGGTTTGGATAAAGCCAAGCCGTGTGTTACCCCTATGCAAGCTAAGTCTCGGCTTTCTCAGTTTACTGGCTCCCCGTTTTCTGATCCGTCTCTTTATCGGACCATTGTTGGGGGCCTTCAGTATCTCTAGTTTACTCACCCAGATATTGCGTTTGCTGTTCACAAGGTTAGTAAATTCATGTACTCCCCGACAGATGATCATTGGATGGTTGTCAAGCGCATCCTTCGATACCTCAAACACAGTATCTCTGAGGGTCTTCTAATTTCTCGTACCTCCTCAAGCTCTCTTCACGCCTTTTCTGATGCCGATTGGGCTGCTGACTGTGACGACCGCCGATCTGTTGGGGCTTATTATGTCTTTCTGGATTCGAATCTTATTAGTTGGAGTTGCAAGCAGCAGCAAACGGTCTCCAAAAGCGATCGAAGCGAGTACAAGGCCACTTACTCACAAATTTCTTTGGCCGCAATGGCTCGGCCATCTTCTTCGCGAGCTTCGGGTGGACCTGCCACACCCTCCCACCTTGTGGTGTGATAACATTGGAGCCATGTACTTATCCGCCAACCCGGTCTTTCATGCTCGCACCAAACATATTGAGATTGATTTTCATCATGTCCGTGAACTCGTCGCTTCCAAGCAACTTCGGATTGGGTTTATTTCTTCTAAAGACCAACTGGCTGATGTTCTCACAAAACCGCTGGGCAATCCACGTTTCTCCTAGTTGAAGGCCAATCTCCACGTCCAACCTCTTCCCGTGGGATTGCGGGGGCGTATTGAAGATACTATAATTACTACCGAATGATTTAGTATTTATTTGTATTTGTATTGTATTTATTGATATACTTGGTCACCAAGTTATGTGACCCTATATATATTTGTAATGTACCATTCAATCAATCAATGGAAATCATAGAATTATTTCGACAATAGAATGTTATTGTCATTAGAAGCTACATTTTGTGAAAATCTATTGTTTGTCACCAAAAGTCTGTAACAAGAGGATTTGTTTTTTGTAGTGGCATCCACTGGACAACGTTGATCTCCTTCAAGATCAGCTCGATAATTTTCCACACCTCTGTAGATTTCAGGTTAAAACCTTTCTGTGTCTCATGCCATAGCTATTCAGTGTTCCATTTTTTCCTTCATGAGTATGCCATAGCCTAAGACATAAAACGGAGTTTGAATATCATCAATGTCAAGGAGCCTATTTAACAAAGCATATGCGGTATGCTTTAGTTCAATTATTTTCTACCTTAAATTCCCAAGTGTTGTTTCAGATATTTTTAGTTGCTTTTTACTGATTATATTTTGTCTTCAACAGGAAAAAGCCCAACTCTGTACTGGTGATTCTACTGAACTTGCTGTTATGGAAACTAAGCTCGTGTGGATTGTCCATATAATTGCTGCTATCCTACGAACAAGACAGGCGACAGGTTGCAGGTATAAGAAATGAGTGAAATTTATCAAGTCAAAGCAAGCCTGTATCTTGTCTATTATACGCATGTGTAATGTTAAATTCTAACTGTGCTATCTGCCTGGTGCAATGCAATGTACATTATTTACTTGTTGGTGGCTTTTAAATAATGGTGTGTGTTGTCTTTGGCCGTTGAGGGAGGGTAGCAAAGTCCATCTAGCCTTATCTTGTGGTTTGGGAGAATTTATGGTGAAAATTTCACCATCGCCCTCCCATCCACATCCCCCATTTTTTGAGTTTTTGCTTATTAAGGGAACCTTAGATCTCATTGCAACCTGCTATTGCATTGAGATTTCAAAGAACCCCAGGGCTGCTACTCGTTGTGCTAGAATGAAATGTTTTGGTCATATTCAAACTCTGCTTTGAAACTGTCGCGATCTGTCACTAATGTTCTTACTTGGATCAGTTTCTTCCACCTCCAAGATTATGTTTGCCTTTGCTTCTACTTGTAGGATAATTGTGCTAGATAGTAGATACATCTCACCATAAGAAATCATTCTTCTCACATATAATCCAAATTACCTTCTCGATGGAGGAAGGCCTTTTTTAAAATCCTCATCCAACTACCCTTGCATGTAACCCTCATCCAAGGGTGATGGTTCAAGTCCTTTGCATCTTCCATTTCCCTATTTAAAATGCATATTCTATATGATTCACATGGTGTCATTAGTTGCTAAAAGTATATATATATATATATTATGATGGAAGACTTGTTTGATTCCTCAATCTCTGTGGTACCGTTGCTTTTGCATTTTCATGGTGGTGTGTAAAAAGGATGTGGATGCCTTGTAAAGGTACTTCAGATCAGCTTTGATTAGCACTTCTTAACCACAATTCTTAACTGGATAAGAATAAAGATGTATTAATCAACGTCCACACATGCAGACCAAATTATCACCACTACTAGGAGTCTCAATGTAACGCCCCGTTTCCGGACACTGAGTCCTTATCCGGAAAAGGAATGTTCGGCACGTATAAAATAAAGTAACTTTCACTTTATACGTAAGCCTCTACTACGTCGTATCGAGTTAAGCAAAACGGAAGCAGAAAGACTCGGGTAATTTTTTTTTTTCTTTAAACATCCAAGAATAGAAACTCGATATCTAAAGATAGAAATGTAATATTTATTACATTGGGAAAAGAAGTCAAACGAAAACAAAAAAACGTACGGAAAACTTCCAAACGTAATCTAAAAGAAATTACAAAATTCCAACCAACTCCAAGTCTAAAATAATAAATAGAACATGAATAAATAAAACTCTTCAATTCCGGCGTCCTCAAACGTCGTCATCAAAGTACTCTTCGAACTCCATATTTACCTTTTCGTCTTCTCTCCCCCAAACACTTAAATAAACTTGCATTTCAGGTAAGTACATTGTACATAGTAAGAAGTAGAAGCTACAATTTAATTAAGGCTTTATAACAAGTTTTATTATAAGGATTATCTTATGAGACCGACTCGATCTAAGGTTCACTTCATGCCCATCGACATGTCATGATTATACGTTTCTAGCTTAGCTTATCTTGGTTACATCATTACTCAAGGGCACTATGCATGATGAATATCCATCCCGAGATATACTTGCCAACTACGGCGATTAGCACCGATAGTCCCGGGATCTCCCCGGTATGCATATACATCCGATGAATTTCCTCCACTACCCTTTAGCCTTTTGAGCCAGTAGCGTTGTTCACCTTTTATGGACGTATCACATCGCCGATATGAAATAGTGCCTAACCGAGAATAAGTGACGTTTTAGCTTTTACTACACTTATGTAATTATTATTGTGTATTACTAGCCAGCTAAGTGTTTTTAAAGCAAAACTCACCTTATAAACTCTACTCCCTCACTTAGACAGCTAGACATCACGTCCTATCAAGTACACAGACATTGGTGAGCTCTAGATCACCAAAGCACAAGCTCTTTCATGCCTTTTTGACAGTCCCAAACTTCAACTCCCTTTAAGAGTAAGTCTGGTGCCGGAACCAAACGTATCAGAACTCAATCGAGGCTTGTTTATGTTTAATTAATGTTATAAGATCAAAGGTAACATTTAAAACTCATTACAAAGCTGAAAACCACAATTTTCCTCAAAACAGGGTGCAGTGCGCCAACACTAGGGTTAAGTGAGCCTCTGTATGTAAAATTTGGAAACTGCCCGACCAGTGCGCCCGCACCGGGGTCTGAATGTAAATATCAGTTTCTGGACCTTCAGTGCGTCCGCACTGGGCCTGGTGCTCCCGCACTAAGCGCGGCCACTCCCCAAAAACCCAGTTTTTGATCCCTAATCGTTCCCAAACTTATTCAACATCAATATACTCAGAAAATAGCAGAAAAACTTGACCTTTATAGGGCCATACCATCCTATGATTCGTAACAACCTGTAGCATGAATTCTAACTATCAACACATCAACCAAATCATAACTTAGATCCTATAAACCATAATTAATGTGTAGGAAAACCTTCTTACCTTTAGCAAGCTATTCCAAAACCAAAACTTAGAAAGACTGCAGCAACGATCCTTCCTCTCACATATACTTATATGATCAATCCCAAAAACAATTTAGAATCGATCAACGGCTTCTAAAATGATCAAGCTACGATTATACGAACCAAAGATGATCATGAATGATTAAGAACAGCCCTTAGGGAAAAATTCATACCTTAGCCAAAGCTTCAACTTTCTTGGGTTGAAACGATGCATTCCTTATGATGATTCCAATGAAAACGATTGAAAATTGCTTCAGAAATCAAGAAAAGTCTCTTGGCCTCTTTCTCCTTGTTCTTATGCATAGGAAAAAGGAGATTAGGAGGTAAAATCTAATTGCTAATAGGTTTTAAGTATAATGGAAATTATCTTTTCTTAAATAGACTTTTCCCCAAAATACAACCTATTTTCTTAATTACCCCTTTTTACTTAAAATCAGATTTTTCCCTTAATACATACATATATAAACTTGAAATATATGTATATATATCTTATAAAAATTTAACTCCAATAAAAGAAGTCAGAAAAATAATATTTCGTTTTCGCAAAATGACACGTCTACCCTTTCTCGAAAATCGGAAAATTACATTCCTCCCCCTTTAATATGAGTTTCGTCCTCAAAACTAGAACATACCTGGTAAGTCCATAAAATCTTGGAACTCGCTGATCATATCGTCTTCAACTTCCCAAGTTGCCTCCTCGGGTGAATGATTGCTCCATTGCACCAAAACCAAAGGAATCATCCTTCTCTTAACCATCTTTTCTTTACGATCCAAAATTCTGATCGGTTTCTCATCATACGCAAGATTACCTGAAGAACTTCCGGATCGACTGTAGTTTCAACATCACTTTTTGTCAAACACTTCTTCAACATCGAAACTTGAAAAACATTATAGACTCTTGACATTGATTCCGGTAACTTGAGCTTATATGCCAACGGTCCAACTCTTTCCAGAATCTCAAATGGTCCAACATACCTAGGGCTTACCTTTCCCTTTTGTCCAAAATGTTTCACTCCCTTCATCAGTGAAGCTCGTAGGTAAACTCTTTCACCGACTTCAAACTCAAGAGGTCTTCTTCTAACATCTGCTCAACTCTTCTGTCTATCTTGAGCTGCCTTCAGATTTTTCTTAACCAACTGAACTCTTTCTTTAGCTTGCTCAACCAATTCCAGCCCGGTGACTTGTCATTCCCCGACTTCATCCCAAAACAGTGGCATTCTACATCCTCTTCCATACAAAGCTTTAAACGGAGGCATGCCTATGCTTCCATGATAACTGTTGTTGTAGGCAAACTCCGCTACAAGTAGGTAATCATCCCATGATCCGTCTACTTCCAAAACATAAGCTCTCAACATGTCTTCAAGTGTTTGGATGGTTCTTTCTGACTGCCCATCTGTCTGAGGATGAACCGTACTCATATCCAACCTCGTACCAAAAGTTTGTTGTAAACCTTTCCCAAACCGACTAATGAACTGACTATCTCGATCCGAGACTATAGAGATAGGTACTCCGTGTAACTTCACTATATTGTCTAAGTATAGTGTGGTCATCTTCTTCAAGGGCATATCAACCTTAAATGGTAAGAAATGAGCGGATTTGGTCAATCACACCCACATCGCATCATGTCTGCCTCTCATCTTAGGTAAACCGGTGATGAAATCCATCGTGATCTTATCTCATTTCCATTCAGGGATATCCAATGGCTTAAGCATTCCTCCTGGTCTTTTATGCTCTGCTTTAATTTTCTCAAAAGTATCACATTTTGCTACGAACTTACCTATTTCCACCTTCATCGAGGGCCACCAAAACATTTTTTTCAAGTCTCTGTACATTTTAGTAGCTCCTGGATGAACTGCAAAAGCAATTCTATGTGCCTCTTCCATGACTCTCTGTCTCAAATCACCGACATTAGGCACACACAAACAATCTTGATACCAAAGATTTCCATTCTTATCTAACACATACCCAACTATACGCTTTTCCTTTGCAGCCTGCTTCGGGTCAACCAGAACTGGATCTTCATCTTGCTTTTCCCGAATATCGTCCATCAACTCGGATCTAGCTAACAACGGTGCCACAAACTGCCGATCTTCAATCTGATCAAAACTTCGGATTTTCAGCCTATCTAGCTTTTCTGCCATATCTTCAACATTTGAAACTACAAACATTGGTTTTCTGCTCAAAGCATCTGCCACTACATTGGCTTTACCTGGATGGTACTGAATATCCAAGTCGTAATCCTTTACGAACTCTAACCATCTCCTTTGCCCCATATTCAGATTCTCTTGAGTGAAGAAGTACTTCAAACTCTTGTGGTCAGTGAAGATCCTCGCCTTAACTCCATACAAGTAGTGCCTCCAAATCTTTAAGGCAAACACTACCGCTGCCAACTCTAGATCATGTGTTGGGTAATTCTTTTCATGCACTTTCAACTGTCTAGATGCATAAGCAATGACTTTTCCTCATTGCATCAACACACAACCTAACCCTTGCCCCGAAGCATCAGTATAAACGTTGTAGTTATCAAAGATCTCTGGAACTACCAAAACTGGGGCCGTAGTCAACTTCTCCTTCAAAGTCTGGAAAGCATCTTCGCACTCACTGGTCCACTCAAACTTCACATTCTTTTGAGTGAGCCAGGTAAGTGGTGTAGCAATCTTTGATAAGTCTTGTACAAACTTCTTATAATAGCCAGCCAAATCGAGAAAACTTCTAACCTCTGAATCTGTAGTCGGTCTGGACCACTTCTCAACTGCTTCAATCTTTGCCGGATCAACCTTAATGTCATCTCCAGAAATGACATGACCCAAGCCTCAGCAAGTTTATCAAGTTTCTGGTGGATAGCTTCAAGTTGATCTTTCAGAAACTTCTCCTTCATTGTATTACCTTGCTTGATTCCTCTCACTTCCAGGGTAAGGTCTGCAAGAGCATACTGATTTGAGGTAATGTTGGAGGCAACTGTTTCTCTAGTCCTCCCTCTATTTTCCACTAAATTTATCAGATCTTCAAATCTCTTCTCTTGTCTGTCAAGTTGAGTTCTTAGATTTGCAATGTCATTTCTCACTGTCTTCAACTCTTCCATGACATGTGCTGGTACCCCACCAACCATTCCTCTATCAGCTCCATCAGCAGGCTCTTCTACATTGTATTATGGCCTATGTCTGCTGATAACCACTGCAAAACTCATATCCAATCCAGCAGGGTTAGGTCCTTGATATTCTTCCAGAATAGGATCAAGAGCTGGTTCTTCAAGAATAGGTACAAATGCCTGTTGAGGTTCATCATCAACATTTTCTTCTTCAGCATTTGAAATTCCTCATCACTATAGTCATAGTCCAAAGAAATTGCTCATTCTTATCAACAACAAAGAACTGCTGTGACTATCTTTCCTACAAGTGGCCTTGTCTCCAACAGGCTCCACTACAGCAGCCTCTTCAACAACAGATAGGGTTTCCTCCAAACCCAAATCTGGTTCCAACCTTTGTCCAGGTGCTGTTTGTAACTCAGCAGCATGTACCTCCTATTCCAACCTGTGTCCAGGTGCTGTTTGTATCCCAACAACCTGTACCTCCTCTTCAGTTCTTTGTTCTGGTACAATTTGTGCCACAACAACTTGATCAGGGAATATGTCCATGTTTTCTTTTTGAAATTCCCCCATATCAGTGATCCTCCTTAGATAATTAGCAGTTTTGATTAAGGCATCTTCAGTGTCAATCCAGTCTTGATATTGAATTGATTCCCCTGAACTGGCACTAGTTTCACTGATATCAGTAACTCTTTCTTCATCCAAATCTGCATTTTGCTGATCTTCAGCAGACTTGCCGGCATCAGTAGGTTCATCTTCTGCACCATCAGTAGATCCTTGACCAGTGGCTTCATCAGTTGTTCCTCTAGCCACTCCACTGGTCTCCCCAGGGAACATGGGAGGATCATCATGAGAATCAGATGAATCACTGTCAGGTGTGTACTTAGGATCTCTGAACATAATTGCTCCACTTTTCTTTCCTTCATCCAACAGATCCATCAGCCTCGATTGCAGCATGGTTGTATCTATTAAATCCAATAGGCTGTCCACACCCAGCTGATCAAATGCCCAATTTTCAAATTCACTCATTGGATCAGTAGCTGGTTTCTGTTTCTTGTAGAATCCAAACTTCCATTGGAAATATTTTTGCACTTTTCTGAAGTTAGGATCTACTTTGCCCTTCTTAGGTGCCTTCTCATATGGCATTGTTGGCTTTCTGGGGGCAGATTCAATACCTTGCTGACCTCCAAAGGTCTCTACAAGTAGATTCAAGGTTTCTTACACAGATGCTTCTAGGTCAGTAGGTTTCTCAGGTTGAATATTAGTCCCTACTACCTCCATCTGTATAACACTTGGCTCCCCCTGACTTATATGCTCATCAGCAGGGTTAGCAGCAGACTGCTCTTCCCCCTGAACTATTACAGGATTTGCAGGGTCTTGTACAAGTGTTTCCACTTCCACAGCAGGTGTAGCCTCTGTGGTTTGATGTGGTTTTTCAACAAGTTGCTCAACAACAACTTGGGCAGATTCAGAAGGCTCAGCAGCCTTAGCATGTGAGGATTCTATAGCTTCAGCAGATTGCTCAACAACAACCTCTACATCCTCAGTAGGCTTTATAATGGTTATAGGTTCAGCATCAATAGCATCTCCTACTTCTGCTTCTTCTTCTACTGTTTCTTCTTCTTCTTCCCTTTGAGCCTCCAAAATTTTTAATTCATTTCCTTTGCCATGTTTCTTCTTTTTCTTGGCAATTGATGAGCTTAATTTACCCCTTCAAAAATACAATTTATAAAGGACTCGTAACCGTGGGTAAACCAACTCTCTAACCAGCAGAGTACCGGGTCGATTGTTAGAATAGCTACAGGAGTACGAGGTCGATCCCAAGAGAAATGTGGTTGTGAGTACCAAAGTGAACGTGTTTCTTAGTCTAGGCGATCAAAGTTGTTGGTTTGTTTATACTAAAGATAGAAAAGAAATAAAATTAAACTACTTGGTTTTAAAAGACATAGCCGAACCATGATCAAAATAGTTAATTTCAACCTCACGGATAGACAAAACTGAAGTATGCATTATAACAAATGAACTCTCACATTCAATCTCACGGTGCGTGCTCCTGGTTTCGATGCTAAAATCAACAACTCTCCTTCAACATCCTATGTGAGGTTAACTAATTCTCCCTTTAGAAAACCGATTAATCTAACATGATTAAGTCTTTGTGAGACGCTCCGTTTTCCGCGAAAAAACCTCGTTAAGAAACAAGTCCGAAATTACTCGATCGATGTTACTACCCCGATACTCACCAATGTACTACACCGAACATCTTAACGAGAATGTGTCAAAGCAGTAAACCGAAGCTTTACCTAATCCATGGTCTGCCCGAAAGACTCCGTGAAACAACTTGTCATCATTGGCTCAAGAACCACCCGGCACTTCATAGTTCAACCCCGGGGTCTAACACTATATTACACTAATCTAAACTACCACATTCAAGTTATTACGTTGATAATAATACATCGATGAGCGCGGGCCTGAATTCACGACCTAAAACCCGGTATGTTTTACCTCCCGATCTTAGAACCCTTTTTCCCACACCACTCTCTTTGAACAACTCTCAAGAGTGATGTGTGTGATTTTTGACCTAGGTTGTCAATCTAGCCCAAATCCGTTATAACAAGTTCTAAGACGTGCAATATGTGAGATATAACAATAAAAAGCACTACACACTCCCTATTTCATTTTCCAAGGGTTGATTTCACCAAATTTTACATGATTCGACTATAATAAGTTTAGCTACTCATATATATATGTAGATATATAGATATTACAAATAATCGATCATTCGAAATGTCATGGATTAAACAGTATGGAAGTTTTTACATAATAGCCTTCATCAATGCCGAATTCTATTAAAACCAAATTAAAACCTTAATCCAATCATTTGCCAGATTCTCAATACTTATATATATATATATATATATATCTATATAACAAAATGAAAGAAAACAAGAAAGAAAGAACGAAAAACGGAAACTATACTATAACGATAATTATTCAAATTATAACGAAATTACAACTATATATATATATATATATATATATATATATATATATATATATATAGGCCCCAAAATGAAAGTAAAATGAAGGAAAATATGAAGAAGGGATGGGGAAGAAGGGGCAATCGAAAGTCTGCTGGGAATTGCTCTATTTATAGACAAAGTACTCAAAGCCGGATCGATCCGGAAAGGGCCGGATCGATCCGGGAATAAAATATATTATCCCAAGCTTATTCTCTGCAGACCCATGTGCAAAATCATCATTATGTCGATTTTCAGTTACGCCGGATCGATCCGGAAACAGGCCGGATCGATCCGGGACTGTAAAAAAACATCAGTTTTGAGCTGAAACTTGAAAAATTCATATCTTGAGTTGTAGACCTCCGATTGACGTGATTCAAAATGAGTTGGAAATCTTTTTCAAATATCTACAACGTTCATGAAGGACACTTCTTCAGAAAATGCCGTTTTAATGAGCCATTTGTTCGTCGAAGATATAATTCGTTAGTAGCATTACGAAACGTTGATCCACTTGAACTTTTAAGCTTGTGGCACATTCTTACACCCTTCAAAAGATATGTTTTAACTTCAAAAGTGTCGTCACTCGGGTTTTGGTTTACCTAAAAATCTGCAATAAAGCACCAAAATACCAAGCGTAAATCCGATCGACACTCCGGTTACTAAACCGTACACCAAAACTTATAAAACACGATAAAAATACGATATTCTACATAATAACTTCTAATAACATACTTAGATGAAACTTAGGAATTAATGACTTAAATTGATATAAAATGCTCAAAATGATATCGAAGTGGGGTAAATTGTTATCATAATAACAAAGTGAATTTTTCCTCATCACAACCCCCCACTTAGCTTTTGGTCGTCCTCGAGCAGAACAAGCGATAAAACAAAATGAATGAGGGACAAATTCATGAAGATATAAGATATAAAGAACAACCAGATGATACAATCAATCGAATCATAACCACACATTAACCTTAATATAAATATATAACAGAGTGAGTGTGTGACAAGCATTTTCAATTTCCACTATCCTCTCTTGAATAATTCAAGCAAACGCACAAGTATCCATTCAGACAGTCCTAATGACTTTCCTAGGTATAGGCAGTAATAGTTCCACACAACGTCCTCCCGTGTACTTATTAGGATAATCCCTAAAGCATATCATTCAGTTTATACTGGGGATAGTCAGAAGATAACTAAGTTTTCAACCATTCTTCTTTTTTTTCTTTTTTCTTTTTTTTTTTTTTTCAAAACTCACTTAATTTCACATATGTAGCATATGCCTTCATTCCCAAAGAATAGGATGTTTCGTGATAACACCCTAGCTGGACTACTATCATCAGTGCGTGGGGAGCTTTTAAACCTCATAGTGATATAGGACGTTTCATGATAACGCCCTACTACACTCAAATCATTGGTAGCTACATCCGGCATATAAATAGCTCACTTATTTTGACATTCTTTCTATCACATTCAAACCTTCAGATATTCACAGTACATGTTCAGAAATTAGGTACTAAGCTACTGCTATTTCTAGGATAAACCACTAGAATACTGAATGGGTACAGTTTAAAATTTTTGCTTCAATATCAAAGGCTTATGTGAAGGAATTCATGTTACACAAATAAATTTAGGCTAAAATGCACTTACGGTTCACATTGGTTATACATATCCAAATTGATCATTACATCTTTAAATCCATGAAATATATACCTTATACAGATTATTTTAATCAACTAAATAATGCTCGAAAAAGAATAAAAAACTAAGGGTTTAAACACTTACTGCCATTTCTATACCAACCATACTCTACCCCCCACTTACGATTTTGCATTATTCCCAGAGATAGAGAAAGACTTAGGTGATAAATCTGGCGAAAGGTGCTATCGAATCCCGTAACAGCCATGAGAAAGCACGATCCGAATCCCTATATCAAAAATAACCAAAACAAAGCAAACACGGGACATGGTCCTCGTGCCAAAATATGCAATAGGGATATGGGAATAATAAGATAATGGCCCTGTTACGTCAGAAAATTCGATAGGCAATATATATATAGCTTTAGATGGAAAAATCACCATACGGGTAAAGCACAGAACATCTAAGCATATACGTATCATAGAGAGTATCACATGAGCATATATCATAGTCAAGTCAGCTATTCCTAGATTCATTTTTATTACACACGCTTTTATTAGGTGGGAATACTCACCACTATACTACAACGACTGAAATTTGAAACAGACTAGATCATAAAATGAAATGTGTGAAAGAGTATTGAGTCTTTTATACCCAGATCCTCAAGGGTTCAACAACCTAAGTCCAAGAAATGATGCATTTGATTTTTTTTTCTGTATTCTACCTAGAGATTTTCGGATAACCACCTAATCGTTCTCTTTTAATGACATTCAAACACTCATCCAGAGACTTGGTTGTGCTTTGTGTTCAACTTCCATTATGATCATACTTTCCACAGATTCTACATTTCATTAAGACTAGTCTTATCCAAATTATTATTATTATTAATAACGGGCTGCCTCCCGGTAGCGCTTTTGTTTAACGTCGTTTGCTCGACAGGGTGACTCTATACAGACTCAATCAACCAAAATCCGAACTTAAGAAGATCAACAGCTTAAGAAAAGTGATCAAAGCGAGAACCATCGAAATTAAATTGTCTAGAAACGTACCTCGTTTGGTTCTCGATGTCACCTCCTCCCAGCCAGAGAATCTTCTTTTATCAGCCTGTCGAACCATCTTCTTTTGAAAATCACCATAAAGATCATCCATTGGGGAGTATATGAACTGAATCACAGAAAATTCATCCTCACAGAGTGGACGGATATAGTAATCCGGGACCATCATATCAACTATTACCAACTTTCCCGGTGGCTTTACCGAAGATGGCCGATCAATCTCTTGCTCTCTAACTCAAATCTCATTATAGCAAATCAATCCTCAAACTTTTTCTCGACTGAACTTCTTCAAGATAACATCATTATCCTTAACCACCTCACATGTCTCTGCCTCTTTCACATACCTCACTAATTCAATCAATTTCCCCACCTTGTCTTGAAGATTTCTTATGGCGGAGTCAGTACTTACCTTGAACTCCTGCATGTCCAACAGTCGATCTTGCAAGATCTGGTCCAATCGCTCTAGTTGCTCTATTTGACTGTCGGTGAAGTCTTCTTGTGGCATGGGGGAAAACTGATCATACTGACTTTGATTCATCGGAGGTGAGTAGCAGTGCTCTTGCCATTCCGCATAATCGATCGTGGTCAATCGGGTAAAGCTATCAACGTCTTTGAGTATGAACACCATAATCCCGATAAGCACTAGGGTTCGGATAACCCTCATAATATTGTGGTTCATAACTCGAATAACCATAATTCTGATCCGGGTATGCACTAGGGCAATTATAGGACCAAGAACCTTGGTTATTTTGTTGTTGATCTTGAGGCTCGATACCTGAACCGTTGTTGATAAGGTTGGTAGGGGTATTGTTGTTCGGTGAGTGGTATTGATTGAAAAATTCATCCATTTAAGCTCAAATCGAAGATCTCGTAAAACAACAAGAAAACAATAAAATTTTTCTTTCTTTTTTTTTTTTTTTTTTTTACACACACACACACCTAAATCTAAATAAAACGAAGAAAATAAAAACCTAGGCCCAAGCCTTCGGTTCACTTACAAGATATCACAACAATATCACACATTTCCCCGGCAACGGCGCCAAATTTTTGATGAGCTAAAATTTACCCCTTCAAAAATACAATTTATAAAGGACTCAGAACATCCGTGGGTAAACCAACTCTCTAACCAAAGAGAGTACCGGGTCAATTGTTAGAATAGCTACAGAGTACGAGGTCGATCCCAAGAGAAATGTGGTTGTGAGTACCAAAGTGAACGTGTTTCTTAGTCTAGGCGATCAAAGTTGTTGGTTTGTTTATACTAAAGATAGAAAAGAAATAAAATTAAACTACTTGGTTTTAAAAGACATAGCCGAACCATGATCAAAATAGTTAATTTCAACCCCACGGATAGACAAAGCTGAAGTATGCATTATAACAAATGAACTCTCACATTCAATCTCACGGTGCGTGCTCCTAGTTCTCGATGCTAAAATCAACAACTCTCCTTCAACATCCTATGTGAGGTTAACTAATTCTCCCTTTAGAAAACCGATTAATCTAACATGATTAAGTCTTTGTGAGACGCTCCGCTTTCACGAAAAAACCTCGTTAAGAAACAAGTCCGAAATTACTCGATCGATGTTACTACCCCGATACTCACCAATGTACTACACCGAACATCTTAACGAGAATGTGTCAAAGCGAGAAACCAAGCTTTACCTAATCCATGGTCCGCCCGAAAGACTCCGTGAAACAATTTGTCATCGTTGGCTCAAGAACCACCCGGCACTTCATAGTTCAACCCTGGGGTCTAACACTAAATTACACTAATCTAAACTACCACATTCAAGTTATTACGTTGATAATAATACATCGATGAGCGCGGGCCTGAATTCACGACCTAAAACCCGGTATGTTTTACCTCCCGATCTTAGAATCCTTTTTCCCACACCACTCTCTTTGAACAACTCTCAAGAGTGATGTGTGTGATTTTTGACCTAGGTTGTCAATCTAGCCCAAATCCGTTATAACAAGTTCTAAGACGTGCAATATGTGAGATATAACAATAAAAGCACTACACACTCCCTATTTCATTTTCCAAGGGTTGATTTCACCAAATTTTACATGATTCGACTATAATAAGTTTAGCTACTCATATATATATATATGTAGATATATAGATATTACAAGTAATCAGACTCTATCGAAATGTCATGGATTAAACGGCGGGAAGTTTTACATAATAGCCTTCTGTCAATGCCAGAATTCTATTAAAACCAAATTAAAACCTTAATCCAATCATTTGCCAGATTCTCGATACTTATATATATATATATCTATATAACAAAATGAAAGAAAACAAGAAAGAAAGAACGAAAAACGGAAACTATACTATAACGATAATTATTCAAATTATAATGAAATTACAACTATATATATATATATATATATATATATATATATATATATATATATATATATATATATCTATAGATATATATATATATATATATATAGGCCCCAAAATGAAAGAAAATGAAGGGAAAAGATGAAGAAGGGATGGGGAAGAAGGGGCAATCGAAAGTCTGCTGGGAATTGCTCTATTTATAGACAAAGTATTCAAAGCCGGATCGATCCGGGAAAGGGCCGGATCGATCCGGGAATAAAATATATTATCCCAAGCTTATTCTCTGCAGACCCATGTGCAAACTCATCATTATGTCGATTTTCAGTTACGCCGGATCGATCCGGAAACAGGCCGGATCGATCCGGGACTGTAAAAAAACATCAGTTTTGAGCTGAAACTTGAAAAATTCATATCTTGAGTTGTAGACCTCCCATTGACGTGATTCAAAATGAGTTGGAAAGCTCTTTCAAAGAACTACAACTTTCATGAAGGACACTTCTTCAGAAAATGCCGTTTTAATGAGCCATTTGTTCGTCGAAGATATAATTCATTAGTAGCATTACGAAACGTTGATCCACTTGAACTTTTAAGCTTGTGGCACATTCTTACACCCTTCAAAAGATATGTTTTAACTTCAAAAAGTGTCATCACTCGGGGTTTTGGTTTACCTAAAAATCTGCAATAAAGCACCAAAATACCAAGCGTAAATCCGACACGACACTCCGGTTACTAAACCGGTACAAAACTTATAAAAACACGATAAAAATACGATATTCTACATAATAACTTCTAATAACATACTTAGATGAAACTTAGGAATTAATGACTTAAATTGATATAAAAATGCTCAAAATGATATCAGAAGTGGGGTAAATTGTTATCATAATAACAATGAATTTTTCCCTCATCAGCAATCTCCTTCATTCTTTTGGAGAGTGGGTCATCTTCAATATCAATAACTTTCCTCTTTCTTCTTGCTTCTTTCTGTTGCTCCTTCAAAATTTCAGCAACAGTCTTCTTCTCAACTACAGCAGGGTCAGTAGCTTCAATATCAATTGGACCCTCAGCAGACTTAGCAGTCTGTGCTGTTTGCTTTCTTGTTCTTTTAGGCTTTAACATTTCTGTTATTTTCCTTGTTTCAGTAGCCTTCCTTTTCTCAGTACCCTTCTTTGGTGCAAAGAGTTTGGATGATTTTCTTAGCGAAGAAGTTTGACTCGCTCACCACCAAAGATCACCATCATCTCCACCATTAGCACTATCAAAGACCTCGGCAACACACCTTCTTCATCATCATCCAGACCAAGGATAGGATAATCAATCTCTTTCTTGTATCTGGACTGGTTTATCTTCTCAGGTGCAACATCAGGAATTTCCAAATGATTCATCAGGGCCTGAACCATTAATCCTAAGGGTAAGGCTTTGGATTTCCTTTTTCCTTCTTTCTCTTTCTTGGCAACCTTCTTCATGTAATGAATGAAATATCCAGCCCAATCAAACTTCATACTTCTGCAAATAATCATCAGAAGTTCTATTTTGGGTCCTGATAGAGTATCCATGCTTCCAACGAGGCCTAAGATGTTCTTAGCAATGATTTTGCTCAGCAGGTTGTACTCATAACCGATATGTTTCACATTGATGCCTGGAATTGATTTGACGGCTTTATTGGTTTTGATTTTGTCAACAAAATCAATCCTTGACAATCCCATTTCCTCAGGATTTACAGGAGCATCTATTATTTCTGCAAAACCAAACACTTCCCTCAGTAGGTCTGAGGAAACTTCAATCTCCTGTGCATTTACAGTGGTGGTAAATGCTTCTCTTCCTTCTCTTACTACAATGTTTCTCCAGAAATTGACAACTTTTGTATATGAGATTGTTTCCAATCTTATATTCAGTATATTCTCCAAGCCTTCATAACTCCTTATCCTTCAACCAATGTTGATGGCTAGTTCAGTTTGATTTGCATCAACAACAAAACCTCTAACACTTTGGCTTGTTTCAATTTGAACATCATCCTTTTCCACCATTGTTAAAAGAAAGAGATGAAGAAGATAGTTTGTAAATATGTGTTCACACAGTGTAAAAGTAGAGAATATCAATCTGAGATTTTGTAGTAGCCTCTGTGTAATAGTTTGTGTATATATAGGCAAATGCAGTTGAAACTGTCAGAACGTGTACTGTGCATTTAACCATGATTAATTTGAGTGAATGCTAACTTGACACGTGGCCCATTACTTTTCCATAATGTTTGTAACCGTTGGATCATGTAACTGCGTCTATAAAGGATAGAATAAATATCCTGCCAATCTGCTTTTTGACTTTAATGAGTTTGACTGTGTAACGTTTCATTCAGCAGACTTGTCATCAGCAGGGTTGGCTCAAGAACTTTCGACAAAAACTGCCTCAAAGAACTGTTGACCATGTAACTCTGCTGATCTTTGATTCCTTCTTGTTTTGTTCAATTGATAATACAAGATGAAGTTTAATACCAATGACTGATCTGTCAAGTTAGCTCACCCAACATGACAAAGACCAATCCCCTTGACAACCTCATTTGCTCAATTGTCCAAACATAAGTACATGGAATTGTTGATACCAATGACTAATCACGCTAAGTGAGCTCACCCAACATAGCAAAGACTAATCCCTTGGTGAATTCCAAATATTGTTGAATATCACAACCTTGATAATTCCAGGTTCAGTCCTTAGTTTAGCAAATCTTTCACTATCAAGTGGTTTAGTGAAAATATCAGCAAGTTGATCTTCAGTAGGGATGTACAGAACCACCACATCCTTCTTTTCAACATGATATCTTATAAAATGATGTCTCACATCAATGTGCTTGGTTCTTGAGTGCAAAACAGGATTTTCAGTGATTGCAATTACACTTGTGTTGTCACACATAATTGGAATTTCTTTCTCCTCAATTCCATAATCCCTTAATTGTTGTCTTAGCCATAGGTACTTGTGCACAAAGAACTTCCAAAGAAGAATGTATTCAAATTTCAAGTGGAAGTTCATATAGAATTTTGTTTCTTCTTGAACCAGAAACCAAATATTTCCCATTAACTGATTGTGTTCTGTGGTGCTTTTTCTATCAATCTTGCATCCAACATAATCAGAACCTGAGTAGGATATAACTTTGAAACTTCCATCCTTGGAATACCATATCCCTACTCCTAAAGTCTATTTAAGATATTTGAGAACTCTTTTGACTGCACCTAAATCACTTTCTTTAGGTTTAGATTGAAATCTTGCACAAACACCTACAAAGAAAGGATATATCAGTCTCATTGGCAAGTGAGGTACAAAGAGATCGCCTATCATCCTTCAGATAAAGTCTTATCAACATCTTTGCCTTCTTTATCTTCATCCAGACTGATATTTGTACTTATATGAGTTGATATTTTGGTGCTATTTTCCATACCAAACTTCTTCAGCAGCTCCTTCATGTACTTGGTTTGATGAATGAAGATTCCATCTTTCATCTGTTTAACTTGCAATTCCAAAAATTAGTTCATTTCTCCCATCATACTCATTTGGAATTTGCTCTTCATTAGATTTGCAAACTTTTCACATAGAAATTCATTTTCAGAACCAAAGATTATGTCATCAACATAAATCTGTACCAGCAGGGTGTTGTCCTTCTCATTGATTCTGAAAAGAGTCTTATCAATGGTGCCTTTTGTAAAACCATTGTCCACCAAGAATTGAGATAGAGTCTCATACCATGCTCTTGGTGCTTGTTACAAACCATAAAGTGCTTTGTTTAGTCTATACACTTTATCTTCTTGATCTTTAACTTCAAATCCAGGAGGTTGCTGAACATACACTTCCTCCTCTAGAATGCCATTCAAAAATGCACTCTTGACATCCATTTGATATACCTTGAAGTTTTTATATGCAGCATGTGCCAAGAATAGCCTGATAGCTTCCAATCTTGCAACAGGTGCATAAGTTTCATCAAAATCTATTCCTTCAGCTTGAGAATAGCCTTTTGAAACTAGTTTGGCCTTATTCCTTACAATAGTACCAGATTCATCAATTTTGTTTCTGTATACCCATTTAGTACCAATGATATTTGACTTGGCCTTTCAACTAGTGTCCAAACTTGATTTCTTTCAAATTCATTTAACTCTTCTTGCATAGCAATTATCCAATCTAGATCTGAAATTGATTCTTCAACAACTTTAGGTTCTATTTGTGATAGAAAACAAGTAAACATTGCTTCTAATTGTCTTCTAGTCCTCTCACCTTACTGTACATTGCCAATAACTAGTTCAGCAGGGTGATTCCTTAACCATTATGGATTCTGGTTAGATTGATTCTCAGGAACCTCATCTTTAGTAGGGTCTATTGTTGCTTCTTCAATAGGGGTTCAGCAGATCCTTGAACTGCTTCAGTTGTTGCATCAGTAGTATTACCAAAGCAGGTGTTCAAGAAGAAGCGTAATCGTAAACTTTTAAGTCATTAAACCTTTCCAAAACTTCAACACAATCTGGATCAGTGACTTGTAGATTCTCAGCAGGTTCACAAGATTCATCTTCAATACCAGTGAACTTAGGTTCATCAAACACAACATGGATTGTTTCTTCATGTTTTAGTGACCTTTTGTTCAGTACTCTGAATGCCTTGCTGAGTGAAGAATATCCCAAGAAAATTCCTTCATCTAACTTTGGTTGGAATGTCTTCAAATGCTCCTTATGATTTAAGATAAAACATTTACTTCCAAATGGATGGTAATAGGATATATTAGGTTTCCTTCCATTCCAAATCTCATAAGGTGTCTTCAGCAGCTTCTTGTTCACTGAGGTTCTGTTTTGTGTATAGCATGTTGTATTAACTGCTTCAGCCCAATATCTTTCAGGTAGTAATGCTTCACAAATCATTGTCCTTCCTACTTCTTTCAATGTCCTGTTTCTTCTTTCAGCAACCCCATTTTGCTGAGGTGTACCAGCAGCCGCAAGTTGATGTAGTACACCATTCTGTTCACAGTATTCTCTTATAACTTTATTGAGAAACTCAGTACCCTTGTCTGATATGATTTTTACTACTGTTAAAATTTTCTCATTCTGTAATCTCTTCAAAAGATCAGGAATCTCTTTGAGTGTTTCACTTTTCTTGTTCATAAATACCACCCAAGTGTACCTTGAATGATCATCCACAACCACTAAGGTGTATTTCTTTCCTGTAACACTTGTTGGTGTAACTGGTCCAAATAAATCCATATACATTAGCTCCAAGACTCTATTAGTTGATTGCTTAGTCTTTGATTTGAAGCTTGACTTTGTCTGTTTACCTTGCTGACATGCATCACATATAGTATCTTTCTTGAATGTGATCTCAGGTAAACCAATCACCAGTTTCTTCTTCACCAACTGATTGATGTCATCAAAATTCAAGTGATTCAACTTTTTGTGCCATAACCAATTGAGTTCTGATTTGGTATGCACAATCAGACATGTTTCTGGAACTGCAGTAGACCAATCCACAACATACATGTTTTGTTGTCGTCTACCAGCCAATACAACTTGATCACCTCTTTCACTAATGACAATGCAGTTGTTTTTGTCAAAAGTGACATTGTATCCCATGTCACAGAATTGTCCTAAAATGTATTAACTTTGTTTTGTAGGGTGTCTGGTACTTTGACAGTGGATGTTCCAGACATATGACAAAGAATAAGCACTGTTTGTCAAATTTTGTGACAAAGGATGGTCCAAAGGTGAATTTTGGCAACAAAAATACACCTGGTTACACAAGAGGATATGGCACACTTGTGAGGAATGGACTTACAATCAAGAATGTTGCGTATGTGGAAATCATGTATTCTACACATCCATAAGTTCTAACACTTGGTTGTGTAGGATTCACATATGTTTTCTGGACTTTTGGTTTATAATGCTGTTTGAAGTGATTTTTGTTGTTAGAAGCATTAGCATAACCATTAGTTTGTCATGCTGTTAGAATGTACCACAGTAGTATGGAGTCTGCTGAGGTCCCTACTGAGGTCTTGTATAAGCCCTCTGCTGAGTCCTTTGCTGATTCCATTGCTTAGGTTTTACCTTAGCAGCATGGTTATACTTACTGTTTCTAGCAGTAGATGCAGGAATATTCCATTCATTATCAGTAGGGAACAATCTACCTTTCCCCCTGAGATAAGTATCCCTAGAATGATTAACATTTTTGGGTTTAGGATTCTTATCCTTGGAATATTTCTGGTTCTTTCCTTTTGTGGTCCAGCAGACTTGGTAGATGGTCTCATATCGATGAGTTTAGAAGGCACAAAGAATCCTACTTTTGGATTTATTCTTTTTATTAGGAGCTGTTGACTTCTTTGACTTCTGATTTTGCTTTCTTGAAGCATTCTCAGTAGGTTTTACTGCCTCGGCAACCTTACTGGGAGTTGGATCTTGTGCAAGTACAAACTTAGGACCAATTCTGGTACTAGGTTCAGTAACCTTACTAGATCCACTCTTTTTGGATTGTTGAGTTCCAAATCCAAGCCCTGTTCTATCACCATAAGGCTTTCCAGATTTGTATGCAGTAGAGGAACAAGATGGTTCAGCAGATTCAGAAGCTACTGGATGTTCAGCAGGCTTATACTGATTCTGTCCAACATCTTTTTCTTTACCTTTGAGAACTCTAAATTCAGCATTCAATCTTTCAACTTCTACTTGAAGAGCTTCTTTTTCAGCCTTCACAATCTCATAACCAGATTGTATTTTCCTCAGTTGATTGAGGATGGCATCCAAAGCTTCTTCATTGTAAGAGTTTCTAGGATTTGAACCACAAGTTGATTCACAATCACTTCCAGCAGGAGTATTGATAGATACAGTATTGTATACCTCCTCTGTTTCATCCATATTAGCCATTAATGCATAATCTTCCATTTCAGCAACCAATGTTGTGTCATCAGATTCATTTCCCTTTTCTGACTCAACTTCATACCCTGATTCATCTTCAGCAACCATAGCCTTCTTTCCATGTCTTCTTTGTTGGATCTTGGTCTTCAGTAGGTCTGGACAATCAGGTCTAAAATGTCCAGGCTTTTTTCAATTAAAGCAAAGATAATCAGGTTCCTTTTTCTGATTTAACTCAAGACAGTCAGGTTTGAAGTGTACTGGTTTCTTGCATTGAAAGCACAAATAATCATTGTCTTTCTTTGGTTATTCTCTCTTCTTTTCACTGGATCTCTTTGTGAAATTTCTTGAAGGACCCTTTCCAGTCTTCATCATTCTAATCTTCTTGCTCAGTAGGGAAATCTGCTCTTGCATTTCATCCAGCAGATCATCCTGAGCTCCTGATGTCTCTTATTGATGTTTAGCAGCCAATGCAGTTGTCTTTGGTTCCTCTTTTTCAGTGGTAGGAACCAATCTCTTGCTGAATTCATAAGCTTTAAGATCAGAGAATAATTTGAAGGTATCCTCTTCATGTAGCTTTCTCATTTCTTCTATTGCAGTGACTTTCATCTCCCAAACTTCTTTGTCAGGTAATGCTTCCAAGATTTTTGAGTTTAATTCTTCTTTGGAATAACTTACACTCAGTAGAGTAAGTTCATCTAGGATAGCATTAAATCTTGACTCCATTTGCTCAATGGTTTCATTTGGTAGCATTTTGATCTTTTGAAACCTCTTTTTGGCCACACTGATTTTATTCTTCTTGATTGCATCAGTGCCTTCACAGATCAACTGTATCTTGTCCCAAAGTTCCTTTGCAGTTTTGCAATCTTTAACCTTCATGTACATATTGCTATCCAAGGTTCTATAAATGATATCAATAGCAATATTGTTGAGGTTTGCTCTCTTTCTGTCTTCATCATTCCATTCTCCTTTTGGTTTTGGAATGTACTGTGTCTCATCTCCCACTGTTACTGCTTTGGTAATCTCCAGTGGTCCATCTCACAAGACACATCCATCATTTCATCATGAGTTGCGACAAGGTAAGCCTCGCATTCGACGTTTATATTCATCAAATCTATCTAGAGAACACATCAAGATATTTCTAGCATAATTGGTTGTTATCCATGATGCAAGTCTTTGAAAATCGGTGATTTGAAAAAATTTCAAAGTATTTTCACAAGTACAACAAGTAGGATTACTTGAGCGTAAGCATCGCTTCTGATACCAATTGTTGGTCCTTGAAAAGGCTTTGGTTAAGTTTAGAGGGGGTGAATAAACTTAACACTTAAAACTTTTGGAGTTAACAAACTCAAGAACTTCAAAGACTGCCGATACCCTCGATAGTCTGTTGACACCTCGCAGCTCTGGCGATACACGAGAGTCTCACCGACATTTGAGTTTACTGAATTTGTGCAGTGGAATTTTATCAAAAATTAAGCCTTGTTACTTGTTGTGAAATATGATACTAAGTATTAGATACTCAGTAGTGTATGTGTGTGAGTTCAGTTGCTAGATTCAGTAGGTTGATGTGTATAATAAACTAAATGCAGAATGTAAGTGCGTAAGTAAGTAGGCAGATTTTATAGTGGTTCCGGTGGTGTAATCCTGTCAGTCCACTCTTCTCCTGTGATGTTGGAGGTAATTCACTAGAGATCTTTGATGTATCTGTTACAAAGATTCCAAAGGTTGCTTGTCCTTCACCAATAACTATGGCTTCACAAAATAAAAACTAGAAACAGGTAGGATTGCTGCTCCAAAGTCTTCCACTGGTCCTTGAAGGGTAGGATTGCCTCTTCACCAGCTCCACCACAAACAACAGCCTTTCACACAAAAGTGCTTCACCGTCTTTCAAGCCGAGTTCTTTGTAAAATAAATAATGAATCAAGTAAATGATTCAGTTCTTGGCAAGAGCTTGATTAGGATGAAATAATCAGCAGCTTGCAGTCTTCAAGTGTGTAAACTTGATGTAGCTTGAATACAGGATACACTTGAAGATTTTCTCTGGATCAGTAGCCTTAAGCTCAGTAAGTTCAGCAGGGTGCTTTTCTTGATAAAATGCAGCTCAGGATTATCTGTATTTTTCTCTAGTAAAATCATCATCTTTTTCTGAGCTAGAAGTCCTCTATTTATAGGTAGGAGTCCTTGTGACTTGTATTTGAAATTCAAATATAGCCGTTCCATGTTTTGTCCTATTTGACTTGCTTTCTGTCACTATTTATAGGACTGACAGTGCCAGAATCCTTTTTGGCAGTGTACAGTCTGTCCATCCTTTGACTTGTAACCATTGGATAAAATCCTGAATCAACCCAACGTCCTTTTAATCTCAGCCATTGATTTTTTTGATAAATAAGAGGTAGTTGGATGTCCTTATCCATGTAATCTTCCAATGTAATCTTGAATTAATCGAGGTATATATATATATATATCAGCAGGTTCATCAGTCTACTGAAATACCTATCAGTCCGCTGAACAATAATTTGCTGTGTTTAAAACACAATGCAGATGAATTCTTTTATCTAACTTTTATTTGTGAAGTTAGATTACACCTTTTTGCAAATAACTAAGTTCCAATCACCATCCAACTTAAGGAACTTAGACCTTGTACACAAGGTATATGTAATCATTTCAGGTCATCACAGACTTGCCAAAATTCTGATTCCATATCATTGACTTTAATTACTAAGTTTGATCCCTTAGCATTCATTAACTGAGTTTGAGCCCTCACCTTCTTCGATCTTCAAAGACGGGTTCCCGACTAGTCTATCGACCTATCTACCCTCATCGATATAGACTCGATCTGGCGATATAAATCAGCTGACCATTACAGTGATTGTTTGATAAAACCTATTCAAAGATCAAACTCTAATAAACCTATATATTTGATCTAGACATATTTTTGCCTTTGCACTATAACAGTTAGTCTGACACTCATCACTAAAACTCAGAAATAAGTCCAACATTTTCAAAACATGAACCGTTTAATTAATCTTCAAGCAATGATTTAAGGAAATAAGTCGATACTTTAATCTTACAATTTTGAAAACAACCTTTCCAAAATCGATGTGGTCATTCTTATCCAACGTTTGAATTAATTGTCATCGTATGATAGAATGATCATATTGGATCGTATTCAATATATGATTAATTCGTTGAAACTTATTTCAAGTGATTTAGTCATATCATGAGCTTCCGTTTTCATTAATAATTAAAGTCTTGGAGCACTCCATCAAATAAGTAGTCTCCTTGTCTCAAACTATAACGGGGTTGCTCGTGTCATTGCTTATTTTAAAAAGGATTTCTCAAAAGGTAACAGTCATATATAATTTGGTTTTACTAATCGATAATAAAAACATAGAAATAAAAGCTTGCTAAAATACTACAACGTGAAGATAAAAGAGTGTTGTTTATACATGCAAAATAAAAAATGGTCTTTTGATTTATGATTTTGTTCCCACTAGTCAACTACTCTTAATTGACTTTCAAGAATTTTTCAAAAATTCTTTAGTGGCCAAGATCCCATCTAGTTACCCCGATTCCCGACGAGGGCCGATCAACCAGAATAATTTGAAAGGTAGGTAACACTTTACCTATCACATCTCTATGTGACTCTTGGTGGTTGACTAGTAACTCTTTGACTCTACACATCTCTATGTTGTAGCCAACCCCTTGTCTCTAAAAAAGCGGTCCTGACGAGGGCCAATCACCGCAATATTCTAGTCAAGTCATAACCCAATATTCGCGAGATCTCATACGATCATATCACAATAATAACGATATACCCAAGGTAGGTCAACTCCCGATGAGGGCCGATCAGTTGGATCCGAACAAGGGCTCATCACCATCATTATAATATTGGGAGACAATATTTCAACTTGATTTTTATTGTGGAAGTATTTATGTAAATTAAATCACTTAATTAATTTTAATTATGGTTTCATCAAATATATCTATCTCTATGGACATACATCTTACACATTCATCTAAATCATTCCTAGTCATGCATCTATCGTATCATATAAAATAAATACAAGCACAAAATAAATAATTGCGTAAAGTAACCGGTATGATCATGGACTTTTCCTAAGTGCGGTTTCGAATACAAACTGACGAAACCGCGGGTCACAATCTAAGGGTAGCTGCAACCGCCAATAGGATCTTTTATGCGCCATCTTCAATGGGATCTTTATTCTTCTTTCTTTGGTCTCCGTCTTCTGCTCCATTCTTGTTACATAAAATTCTATCTAATAAAATAAATACACCCGCCGCACACGAGGGGAGCTAACAGGAATGGGATAATGCAGAAAATAAACTAGGTCATGTTCTTCATAATGGCCTAGGACAATTTTCAAACCAACAGAAAAATTAAATCATTCACATCTATCCTATTGGTCGAGTCCATGATCAATCGATGTCCAAATAATCATATTATATCTAACATATCTAATCCATACAATAAAATATTATGAAAAAGGTGAATATTAAAACTACCAAGTTGCGTCTTAATTAATCGATTAACGTTTAATCAATTAAATATTTTATCCAATCAATTAACTAAGTAACACTTAAATAATGAAATGATTTTAATCGAAATAAAATTAACGGTTAGTTTTGAACGATTTCAATTTTAATTTTAATCAATTATAACCATTCCAAAAAATAAATCTAAATTAAAATTGAGTCTTCTTTGTTTCTTTTCTTTTGATTCTTAATCAAAAAGGATGCTTTCGTTTCCAAAACCAAAAGGCACCAACCTGGCACTTTCCAAAATGAAAATTTTGAAAAGGCCTAGGCCTAGGCCTTTTCTAAAATCAAATATTTTGTAAAGGGCCTAAGCCTATTCGAAACATATTTTGAAAAGGTCAATATTATTTAATGCCATGTGGCATCCCAATGACCCAAACAAGGAGATATCAAACACAACTATGAATCATATTGAATCACAAATACACAAAAAAATGGAGATCCACCACCTTTGACCAGTCAACCGACGCCGGTAGCAGGTTGCCCCGCCGCCGCCGCCAGTCGGCCGAGCACTACCCGATCTCGTTTTTTTTCTTTTCGTGTATCGTTTTGCGAATCAAAAATCTTTCATCTTTTAACTACGTGATTTAAACGATAAAATCAACTACGCATATTAACATGCTCATTACTTAAGCTCGAAGCTCGCTCTGATACAACGGTTAGGAAATCTATGCGGGAACGCAACGGAATTAAAAAAATTATTTCTTTTTTACCCAAGATCGACTTCGCTTAAGCAACAAGCATAAAAAAGTAGACAAAAGAATACCTTGGTTGATCCAATTGGATCGACACTTTGTCTACGGTTGTTGTTTCTGAACGAAGCCGCTCAAGTGTTCGGCCTCTACCAGTGATCCACATAAACAGCCGCCGGAATCCCATCATTAATTGCTACCAGAAAAACTCGGTTGCTAAACCGACATTTTCTCTCTCTCTCAAATTCTCTCTCTAGGAAGCTCTCAATTTTTCTAGTAAATTAGAACTCTTCTAATTGTGATGTACAGAAGAACTTGACACTCACCTCCTATTTATTGTAGATGGTGCGCCCCTTAGTCCCAAAAAACTGATTTGGAGAAGCTTTCTTGTAGATTGAAGATAAATAAAACATTTTCCTAATAAAATAAGAAAAATATATTTGATTGATTTATCTCATTTAATTTAATATATTATATTAAATAAATCTAAGATATTGCCAATATCCAATATTGAATATCTTTATCTTATTACCATAAATCTATTTTTCCAAAATCAATTAATATCCAAGATTAATATATATATGATAATATTATTAATTAATTGCACAATCCAAGTGTATCATATACACATAAGACTTGCGCCCCATATAGCCAGTAATTGGCTTCCAGAATATTCTTAATTAATATAATGATATGATTAATTAATTTGCAAAAATACATATGTATACACAAATACATTTCGATATACATATACATTATACGTATATTTAATTAATCAATATAATTAATATCTTGTATTTAATTTAGGGGGAAGGGGCCAAAATGATATCAAATCTCATAAATTGGTCTAGAAGGACATCTTTCAATTCGAGTAATTAGAAATGACAAAAATCATAATAGAGTGACCAAATACCCATAGTCTTATACTTGGTATGCACTCTATTAAATACGGACAATTAATTCGTTTTGGTCGTTTATTTCTTTGGCAATTCTTTATGGTCGTGTCTTTTCTTGCGGTAAATATTGTCGGTTTCTTTTTTTTTTTCCCACCGTCGCCTCCTGCCAATGATTTCATTTCAATCCCACTCAGTCGATCTCAAACGCATCACCGCCTTCTTTTCTGTTCACTATATAAATCTTCTAATTGTATCCATGGGAGACCTTTTGCATACTTACTTGTCTTCGCTCACGAATTTTCTTGGTCGAGCTTTCGTTGGATTCTCCAGGTACTTCCTTCGATTGTAGTTGTTTCTCATTGTAGTTGTTTCTCACGATTGTCACGGGAATTTTGCCCATAGCTTGATTTCTTGCGTCCGCATTTCTGCTGGGTTTGTTTGGCGTTCCAAATGGACTGTCTTCATTGCCTGTAAAAAATTCCAAATTTTATTGACATTGCTGCTTAGTTTTTAGTATCTGGCATGGGTGTGATTTTTGCTGTGTGTTTGTTGTTTTGTTCTTTGCCTCTAATTACCTCTCTCTGATTTGCATGTTGGGGTTTAATCATCTACTCGGGTTCTATTATTTGCGTTTTGTTTGCCTGTAATTCAATTCATCTATTTTTTGGGTCTTTATTTTTTTTTCTTTCAATTTATTTCCTTTGCGTTTCTGTTTTAGAGTGTACCAGGATAGTGTTTTTTTGGAATCATAGGCCTGTTCTTCATAGGTGTTATTCGTTAAGATAGAGTGAGTTTTTTTATTGCATGTGCTCTTCTTGTTGTTTTGGTTGTAAAATATTTGCGGTTTATTTATTCAAATTCCTTTACGTGTTCTTCGATGCTTCCTGCTGTTGTTTAGCTTACGAAAAATGCTTCTCCTGTTGATTTGTGTCTGTGCTTCTCTTGCATTGTTGTATAAAGGTTCTAAAAAGTGGTCTGTGTGGCTATGAGGTCGTTAGATTTGTGGTCTTTGTCTGTGTTGTATCCTAACCTTGTGCTTTCGGGATTGATGTTGTTGCAGTTATTGTTTGGTTGTGGTGTACAGCTCCGCCTTCCGGTTTCTAGATTTCTTGCACGCAGGTATTTTCCTTTTTTTTTTAAAAAAAAATTTCAGGTCTATTACTTTTGTTTGGTTTGATCTATATGTGCTTTTAGATTTTATGTTAGCTACAAGTTCCTGTCCTTTATGTTTAAAATTTTTCCGCCCCTTTGTGTGTAATTTCTGGGTATGTTTAGCTACTGATTACATTTGGGTTACCTTTTGGCCTTTGTGATATAAGTTTTGACCTAGTATGGCTGGCCCTATGTGCCATTCTTTGTATATAGTTTATTACAAGTGCCACTTTCGTTGTGCTCTATAAAGTGTAGATGATGTGAGTTCTCGCATTTATTCATGTCCTGAATTCAATGAGGCTTAGGAGGCCTTATGTGGCTTTACGTTTAAGTTGTAGCAAAGGATACATGTTCGACATTTGGTCTTCCTTCCTTATCATTGGAAGTGAAATTCTCTGGGAGTTTTTGCCTGTGCCTTTTTCTGTTGCTGCTAGATGTACGCTGTGTCGTAGTTAGTTTCTAGCACCCTTATTGAACATGCTATTTTATAGGGGAAATGAATGATGATGGATTGGCTTCGAGGAATGAGAAGAGGAGGGAGGCTTATGCTAGAATGCCTCCTGAAAGAAAGGATGAATTGCTAAGACGCAGGCGTATGCGTTATGCTGTAAAACGCTCTGCGCGGCTTGCTGCTACTGGTTGGCGGCAGCCAGCCACAGATTCAGCCTTGTCATGTGTTGGCGACATAGTGTCTTCCTCTGGTGCTGAATGTTATATAGGTCAATCCTCAGGTTCCATGCCTAGGGATACTCCAGTTCCTTCTTTTAGGGATAGAAACAATCAAGTCTTCGATTTTGTCGACGCCGCCAGAAACCAGTGCCGCTTCCGCCAATGGTTGTTCCCTGGCCTTCTTCTCTGTTGTCTCACTCAGGCCAACCTGTTACATCTATGGAATCAGTAACCTTGAGTAGATCAGCCTTTAGAGCCAGATCATCTTGTGCTGAGATTGATCCTTCGGTGTTTCCACGGAGGAGAAATGAGCAGCGTGGTCCGCAGCCTCATGCATCCCGATCATGCCCTACGAGGTGCGAGCACAATACCAATCTATAGTTCCTGATGCGGTAGATTGCGAGTATATTGTACAGAAAAACGCTTTCACCGTGAACCACCTTCTTTTTGCTGTTCTGAGGGAGAGGTTAGACTTGCGCCTGCTCGTATGCCGCAAGAACTTCTACGGCTCTTCACGTCTCTAGATGAGGATTCAATTCAGTTTCGCCGCTACGTACGCACCTACAATAACCATCTTGCATTCACCACTTTTGGCGCAAAAACAGATCCCGAGTTAATGAAAAATCGCCAAGGTATATATACTTTTAGTGTTCAAGGCAAGGTGTATCATAAGCTGCCGCCCTTGCAATCTTCTGAGGCTCCTCCTAAGAACTTACAGTTGTACCTGTACGATGGTGAGGCTGAGCTAGACCAACGCATGACACTTTCCTCACGTTTAGACCGCACAATACTCAGAAAGCTGTTGGACATTTTACGAGCCAATCCTTATGTTGTGTTTCTAAAGCAATTGAAGGATTTTGAAGATTTATCCCAACACAAGATTTGCTTCGTAAACTCCCCTAAGCTTGATCAAAGGGTATACAATGAGCCTACAAGTAATGACGTTGCAGCTATACTATCACTAGAGGATGAGACAGATACCTATCCTCAATGTCACATCCAGATTTATGCGAAAGATGCACTTCCTTTTACAATATCTCACAACTTTGCATCCTACGATGCATTGCAATACCCATTGTTCTTTGCTAGCGGTGACAGTGGTTGGCATTTTGGTATTGAAAAGCTACCGCCCAACCTGAGGAAACGTATATATAAATACAACTCGTGGTCCGGAGTTGATCCGCAGAATGTGCGAGTCTGCGAGACATTAGTTATTGCCGAGGAGTCGGTATTTGTTTTAAAAATATTTTTCCAGCTTGTCGCTATTTAACTGAGCTAGCGTAATCTCAAACCGCAATATTGTTGTTGCAAATGATGGCTCGTGGCCAACGCAAGAGAAATATTGTTTCATGTAGACAATATTATTGCTACAAGTCGCAGATGAGAGAGTCGGACGAATCTGGATTGCTACATGGTGGCCGTTTATTACAAAGAAGATATTGTTGATATGTTTGTGAAAGTTGAATCTTGTAGACTTGACTATGTGAGGAAACAAAGAAAAAGAGATCGAATCGAACATTTGCAAGGTCTTCTTGACAAAGATCGATAATGGCGTTACCTCGGCTTCAGCTGTAGGGAAAAAAATATCCTCCCCCCTTCGTTTATGGGAGGTCCACGGGATATGAGAAAGCGATACCTAGATGCTATGGCTCTTGTGCAGCAATTTGGCCGCCCAGATTTCTTTATAACTATGACATGTAACTCAGCGTGGGAGGAAATAACAAGCCATTTGCTGCCTGGAGAGCTGCCTCAGAACAGGCCCGACCTTCTCTCACGTGTATTCAAATCGAAGCTTGAGTTGTTGAAAAAGGATCTATTGACAGATCACATATTTGGTAGCCCCAATGCTTCCGTGTACGCAATTGAGTTTCAAAAGAGGGGCCTACCACATGTGCACCTTCTTATTATACTTGATCCTGAATCCAAACCTGTAAACCCTGAGGCTTACGATCGCTACATTAGTGCAGAGCTTCCAGACCCCGACAAGGATCCTGAGTTGTTTGCATTGGTTACCAAACATATGATACATGGTCCATGTGGATCACTCAACATGAAATGCCCATGCATGCGAAATAACTTATGCAAAAACAGGTATCCTAGGAATTTTTCAGATCACACAACACATGGAGAAGACAGTTACCCTTTGTATCGACGGCGAGATTCAGGGTTGTCAGCTATTGTTAGAGGTCACCCCACAGATAACAGATGGATTGTTCCCTACAACCCATATCTCCTGAAAAGATACAACTGTCACATAAATGTAGAGGTATGCTCGACAATCAAGCTGGTGAAATACTTATACAAGTATATCTACAAGGGGCCAGACAGGATAGCGTTCCAGGTTTCTACTTCGTCTCACAGAGGATGAGATCCATGAATATCAAAAGGGAAGGTGGGTATCTCCACCGGAGGTCACGTGGCACCTTTTTTCTTTCCCCATTGCTTGAAATACATCCTCTCGTGATAGGTCTACAGATCCACTTGCCGAACAACTATAGTGTGTCATTCTCTCGTTGATGCAGACCTTTCGGATGTTGTTTCTAATAGCTTCCTTTCAAGACAATGCCGACTCGGTTTTTCCACATGAATAAACATAATATGAAAGCTCAATCTTTGGGTCACCTATATAAAGACTTCCCAAAATTTTTCGTGTGGGATAGCGGAAAGAGATTCTGGAATGAAAGAAAAAGAGGGAAAGTTGTTGGCCGTATCAACACAGTGCCACCATCGGAAGGAGAAAGATACTATCTGCGTTTATTGCTGAATCACATTCACGGTCCACAATCCTTTGACGACCTACTCACATTTGAAGGTCGTGTGTATCCGACCTTCCGAGAGGCTGCACTTCAACGCGGTTTACTTGCAACGGACTTAGATTTGTACCGATGTTTGGATGAGGCGGTCTCCTACCAAATGCCAAGACAGTTGCGTAGTCTTTTTGCTTCTATATTAGTTCATTGTACACCAGCTCAACCAAAAGACATATGGCATAAGTACTCTAAGTATATGTGCGAAGACTATATGAGGATCCAAGGCGTAGGTTGCATAGGTGAATCCAGTGCTCGTAAAAGAGCACTCTCTGACATACTCTACCTCCTAGACGATATGGGCAAAAAACTTTGCCAGTATGATTTGGGACCAGAAGCTGACATGGTATATCGGAACATCGATGCATCGAAGGAGTTAGAGCATGAGAGGAACATACAAATACCTGAGGCTGACCTTGAAAATGTTACTAATCTAAACAACCAACAGCGTCAGGCCTACGATGCAATCATGGAGAAAGCTCTGTCAAACGAACCAGCTGTTTTTTTCGTTGACGGGCCTGGTGGAACAGGAAAAACTTTCTTATACAGAACCATTCTTGCATCCCTTAGAGTACTCAACCATGTGGCGATTGCCACTGCTACTTCTGGAATAGCAGCTTCCATTCTTCCTGGGGGAAGAACTACGCACTCACGATTCAAACTTCCACTCCATACCGATGAGAATCAGATAGCGAATGTAAGTAAACAGTCAGCATTGGCAAGGTTGCTGCGTGAGGCAAAGCTGATCATATGGGATGAGGCCCCAATGGCGCACCGAAAGTGCATCGAGGCATTCTCTGAAATGCTCAAAGACATAACTGATGTTGACAAGCCTTTTGGAAATAAGGTTGTGGTATTCGGTGGCGATTTCCGATAGATATTGCCTGTTGTGACAAACTCCACAAGGCATCAACAAATTGACTCTTGCCTGATTAGTTCCCCTCTATGGAATTCATTCCGAAGAATAGAACTTACTGAAAACATGCGTGCTCTACATGACCCTGATTTCACTGAATATCTACTACAAATAGGTAATGGAACACATCTTGAGGACGAAGATGGTTATGTGAAACTGCCCCCAAATATGGTTATTCCGTATACGAGCATTGAGGATTCACTTCAGAGTCTTATCCAGTTTGTGTACCCGGACATATCGATTTTTAAAGACGATCCTGCGCTGATTGTAGGCAGAGGGTTACTCGCGCCGACAAACAAGTGTGTAGATGATATCAATTCAAACATGCTACGGAAACTACCTGGAGAACTTACTACGTACTATAGTACTGATGTTGCTATAGACCAACAACAGCAAGGGGACTATCAAGATTTTCTGAACACGCTTAACCCAAGTAGTCTGCCACCGCATAGACTTGAATTAAAGCTGAATAGCCCCCTTATACTACTGAGAAACATGAACCCTACAGCTGGATTATGCAATGGAACCAGATTAGTTTGTAAAGAATTAAGGTCTTATACGATTGTCGCTAGGATAGCCAGTGGACCAAACTCCGGGGAAGAGACCATTTTACATAGGATACCTCTCAAGCCTCAAGCGAAGAGCGGAAATCTGAATCCCGCTCAAGAGGTACCAATTTCTGTTAGACTATGCTTTTCAATGACAATCAACAAAGCTCAAGGACGTATACACTTGATCGTGTTGGTGTTTACCTTAGAGACCCGGTTTTCTCATGTACAGCTTTTATGTCGCTTTGTCGAGCTAAAAATCAAGCTCAGAAAGGTGCTTATAGTCCCGCCGGACATGGATGAGGCATCAAATACAAACAAAACAATTAACATTGTCTTCCCGAAATAATCACGAGATAACGGTATGACACGCTTTATGTTATTTTTCGCACTTTTATAGGAAACAAATACACATTTGTCTCATTTTACCGATTGTTACAGAGAGCTATGTGTGGTTTTAGATGCATCCTGTATTGCCCTTTTTTTTCCCCAATTGGCTGACATGTATAGTCAAACCATTTTTCCACGTTCGTTTAATATTGTTGTTCTCATAAACATTTAAATATATGCAATGAACTAATACACTCATATCTTGATGTCGACTTACAGAAATGGCCCTAACTTCTCATTCCGGATATCCACGCGAGACACGGTTTGGAAATGCAAAGTCCTTGTCTTTGGAAAAAGGGAACATCATGAACCCAAAACCAGTGCAAGCGTCTACAAAAATGGTTCTTGCAGACAAAGAGGTACACTATATAACAACAGATTCCAAGTACTCTTTGCCCTTTCCACATTTCATTAGGCATACAAGAATCTAATTTTACAAATAATGGTCTCAGTAGAACAAAGGTCACTACATTTTCGATCCAAATTTTTGCCACCTTAGAATAACTTCAAATATTAATATGCGTTAACACGATAAATATTTATTACACAGAACAAAATGCAGTTTAACATAGCCAGGTTTTTATGCGTTTCTGGTGCTTTAAGGCAATTTGATGTTTGGTCTGATTATGCCTGCATGTAAGAACAATGATATGTGGTCCGATGTGGTTCTGTTTTCTCCGGAGCTTTACGCCAAATGAGATATTTATTTTACTTGGCAGAACATGTGTTTACCTCTATACCATACAGTTAAAGTTGTAGTTCAGATTTATTTCACGGAACAATTTGGAGTTTAACATATGCGTGTTATTATGCTGTTCTGGTGCTTTAAGACACTGTATTACTAATTTTCATTGTGCTCACATATACAAACAATGATACGCGATGCATTGTTGTTTTTTTTACCTGCAGAAATTTACGCCAAATTAGATTTTTATTAGGCAAACCAGAGGTAGTGTTAGGCTCTATGCCTTTTCTAACTCTCATGTTGCTATAGATTACCCTATCATTACATTAGACACTGATTTTACATTAATTGAATACTTCTACTTTCAGTTTCAGTCTCTAATTAGGCAGTACACTTTCTGTTGCCTTTACGGTCTAATCCATAGCCCCATTCCTGAGGTTGTCCGCTGAATCTGTACTTTCTGCGTCTCCATTTCCTTCACTTCCCATGCTGGCTGCTGGTTTTACTCGATGTTCATCTGCTAACACGTATTTCTCCTTCCACATCTCTGCAAGCCTCTCTTGCTCCTTACCATAGATTCTTTGCTTCTTAAGTTCTTCCCTTGACTTGTGCAAGCTCTTTTCAATTCGGTCCCTTTGGTTTGCAATACTTTTCACTGCATGATCTGGGTAGGAACCAACCTTTGCGACTTCTTCATGCCTTATTGAAGAATCATCATCCTTGGCTGGGATAGCAGGTGCATATGCTTCATACTCGTTCTCTCATGACCTCATACAATAGAGTTGTCGGATACGCACTGAAATCCATTATTTATTTGAAGATGTGCCGCTGCTGTAGTTGTAACCTGGTTATATACTATTTTGCCTATGGTATTAACAATATGGTTTGCTATTCACCCTTTTTATAGAGTTTTCCCTGTTTTGGGATGGAGATATACATTGTTTATTTAATATTTCTGGTCCTCAGCTGTATATTTAATGCTGCAACCATAAATTTTTCCACCTCCCAATATTAGTTAGGTTATTGCATTTAATCCTATTGATCTCATTTGGTAATGTGCCCTTGACATTGTGGCTTCCAACATGAGTCAACCTATTTAATCTCATTAAATTCACAGTAGAAATCTACAGGCTGTTTTTGGTTTTTGGTCCACATTAAATTTATATTAAACAACATGTCCTCCAGCATTTATCTTACAGAACTGATAGCTGTATTTAATTCCCAATACTACAGGCCCACATTTGCAATACAACACCACTTTCATTTAACGTTTGGCTTGACTAAAAATATAACGCAAATAGATTCTTTAACAACATGATTTTATTACAAGGCTTTTTCCTTCGTCTTTGCAGGGGAACAAAGTGCAAGGTGTCTTGTGGGATGGTTTCATAGATGTGTATAAGGATACCCTCTCATTGTTCAACACATACTACATGGCAGGAGCAGGTGTAAGTCCCATAGAAGACAGATTCCTTAAAAATTGTCCAGGAATGACAATGTAGTGGAACATAGGTAGACCAACATTCATAAAACAAGTGACCATCGAAGAGGAAAGGATCCCTTACCCCAAGATCCCTTACATGAGCTGCACAGAAATGATTAACACCATAGGAACAGACAAGAGAGTTGGTAAAGATAACTCAAACTCATATCAAAAATTCATTCATTTTATTTTTTGCAGCAAAAATAACAGCTAAAAATATTTACTCTATATGCAGATTTGTTTGCCGTACTCCTGGATGTAAAACCGCCTAGGGAAAAAACAAAATATGGAAGGACTTTACTGCTCCAAGAATGCACCATAATGCAACAAGAGTAAGAAACAAAGACAGTTTGATATTTTCTCTGTATGCAAGTTATTTTTAAATTCTAACACATATGAAATGCAAAGTTACGTCCAATCACTCTTACACTCCGGGAAAACTTCATCAACCGTCAAGGAACACAGCTGTTAGAAATGAAAGATGAGCACCCTATTATGCTGGCTAGAGGTTTGATAGCGTCCACGTTCACAGGTATTCATACAGAACTGCTGCATGTTTTCCAGTCACATAAATAACTTATCATGAGTTCACTTAAGCTGTTGCTTATCCAAAAAAACAGGTCTCGATTTAGCAACGACTCCAGCAACTATGATAGCAATTAACCCTGATGTTGCCCAGGCATGTGAGTTCAAAAAATGGTATGTAAACATTCTTCTTTATATACTTTTGGAACCTAAATTACAATCCTTACGTTAATACAACTCCTATTTAGCCAAAAGCAAGATATAAAACAAACAAATTTTATGTGGAACTGAAGCTTATCAAATTAAAATGCAGGGTTAGTGACCACATGATTGTGATCAAGAATACTGAAAGGACTCCAACTCGTGAAACGTTTAAAAGCTTGCTAGCTTACTTCCCAAATGAAAAGATTGTCCGCCTTACCGAGATAAATCCCAATGGAAAGGTAAAATAGCTATTCAATTCTTTAAGTATTTCAAACAAGATGTACATTGAATATAAGTTTAGTAAATATAACAATGTCACCTGACACCCTTACTCACAAAATAAAAACAGAATCCATGGGTGAAGATATGCTTGACAGTTGATAGGACACACCAACAACTTACATACAGTGCCTGCCCTAAATGCATGTACTTGATCACAGCTGACCCTGGTGAAACGTATTACTGCTTCAACTGCTGCGGAAACCGAATTGCAGAAATAAGGTAACACAAATTATTGCTCGAGCTTTCGTTCAGTTGTCCACGTACTTGCTTCAATTGTAGTTATTTTTCGTGATTCTCACAGTAATTTTGCCCATTGCATGGTTGTCATGTTTGATGTGTGTTTGTTGTTTTGTTCTTTGCCTCTAATTACCTCTCTCTCATTTGCATGTTGGTTTTAATCAATTAGAGTGACTCCTTAGGCAATCAGCTTCTCTTTTCTCCTAATATTTCTCGGTTTTACTGTGTACCGAATTTGTTGATATTTTTAAGCTTTTGCATAGCTGTGTTTTTTGAGGTTCTATTCTTTGCGTTTTGTATGCCTGTAATTCAATTCATCTATTTTTTTGGCGTTTTGTTTGTTTGTTTTTCAATTTATTTCCTATGCGGTTCTGTTTTATAGTGTACCAAGATAGTGTATTTATTTGTGATGCATTCTTACTTTTATCCACAGGTGCAAACTAAATGCGACTATAATCGATTTAATCAGTTCCATTAGAGTCACAATGTTTGACAAAGTCGCCGAAGAACTGCTGGGGAAAACAACAAAGGAACTAGCAGAACTTAACACAGAGGTACACACTACATTTCTCCAAATTAGATAAGATAAACAAAATATGCCAGGTATCTAAAAAAAATATCATTTCACGCAGGAAATGCACGCACTACTGAAGCAGACCAACAGGCATTACGAGGACCTTCAATTCCATGTCCAATTGCGGGCACAACGCAAGGATACATCCGAAAATGTTACTAAATACACAATCCAGCAGATACACTTCAATTCCCCTGCAGCACCAAACACTGGGAGCACATCACATGATACAAAACCAACAGAACATGCTGAAGCAACAGGTAATAGAAATAACATGTGCACACAAACAACAAACACACAGCCTGGGATAGTGAACAACACATTAAAACATTAAAACCAATTCTAAACGCAATTTTTGTCTCATAGGTTCTCAACTCAAACCTTTGGCTGCCAAAAATGCAGAAGAACATCCCAAAGCAAAGGCAGAGAAAGGTGGTGTGTTAAATTCAGAAATTGGAACCCAGAACACGTCCTCATCAACAGATGGGACACCAATCAGCCCATTGAAAAAGATGAAAGTGAAAGACACCTGAAGACAGTTCCGACTAAATGCAGGTCACTTAATGTCCAGCTCAAGTTTTCCTACGAAATCATTTTGTGATCAAGGAGAAAAACAAGTGATCAAGGTTATGCCCTAAAGATGTAATCAAACATTTTGCTAAAAACTCAGCATAATTATTTTGCTATGTAAAAAAAATTTAACCAACATTATCTTTTGAAGTTGCAACCAAAAAAAAAAAAATTCCTCTTTCTAAGAATGACATCACAATCAAACCAACAAGGTCCATACAGTAGGAAAATAAAATTAACTAGATGCAGCTCAATACATTCGTAACAAAAAACAACAACTTGAGGGCACGCACCATGCAAAGCATGGTCCGGTCCGCTAGTTTTTTTTTAATTAGTGTTCCGCAAATTGTCGTAACCTCTTAGATAGTGTAGTAAATATTCCCGATTAATGCGGGTCTAAGAATTTGCAACATGATTTATTGCATATTTTGAAGGTAAGAGCGCATTTTTATGTTCCATTCATAATATTTTGACTAAAAATTAAATTCAACATGTGAAATCAAAAAAAAAAAATCCACAATAATAAAATGGAAAAAAAGAATTACAAAAATATAAGAGTTGCAAGCAGGTAAAACTCTTGTACTTTGACGTATGACTAAAAAATAAGAAGTGTAGGCAGGCAAGAGCCCTACTGTACTTTACCACTTCTATATATATATATACTAGTAGGGAACCCGTGCGATGCACGGAGAACGTTTATTTTGAAAAGTCGATATGTGTATGTAGAAATTCGTAGATACTGTATTAATTACAGAGCTATTTAAGTGAAACCAAAATTAAAAAAATGGCATAAATGAAATATTTACAATGATATACGTGTAGGTAGAAATTTGTAGATATTGCAGTAATTGAAGAGCTATGTAAGTGAAACAAAGATAACCAAAAAAGAGATGGCATGAATGAAATATTTACAATGAAATATAAAAGTGTAAACATCCATCGTAGTAATGAGAATGAAAAGTAGCGTGGGTTCACTTAAAAGCTTAACGTGAGATTGCACAACAACCATCACAATAAAGTTTACTTAACACCTGGAATAAAAAAGTCAAAGAAAATATGTGAGCATGTGAAAGAAAAATGAGGAAAAAAAATGTATAAATAAAGGAGGTTAAACGTCTTACATGAGGTGTTGTTTTGTTCACGCTTCGCTTGAAAGCCTGAGTGCATGCATCCAACCAATTTACTTTCAAAACATAAGCAACTTTTAGTGGTGTTGTAAATCGTATGCGTTGAAGGAGCGTATACAATGAACGTGTATCGTGCTCCTTCGCAACGCTTCAAATGATCCTCGAAAGTCGATGACCATCTCCTGTAATTGTGTAAAATTTAATAATATAAAAGTCCAAAACGATAATTGAAAATAGGTGTTGAAATAAAAAGTAGAGAAAAAGTACCAGTGTCAACATATTCTCAGAAAGATCGAAAGCGGGAGAACGAAGCACATAGTCGGCACTTCCGTCCAGGCAAGCAAAGGGTAGTGGTGTCGGATTGGTCCATAATATCAACACGAACACAAGAACTAAAAAAACGCGAACACGTTAGGAGAAACAATGAATGTGAGATGGTGTGGAGTATAATAATGTGTATGTACCATTGACGATGGGAGTCACTTGCTTATTGCAAGTATAGCAATAGATGCAGCCATCAACATCAATCACATCGTTCTTACAATGCATGCATGCCTTATAAAACATGTCATTTCTGTGGATATGCTTGATTGTAGCCACACAACGGAAATGGTTGACCTGCAATAACATGAACTTTTTTTTAAATATGAACAACGTAAATGAATATATAATATAGAAATAAAGTCATCAAACGTAAACGCATACATTTGGGACAAACTTAAGGTCGGATATTCTAGCAGACTTTGAATTAGCAATCATAAGTTTGATGTTGGTTTTATGTGGTGAGTCGCGTATCCATCTGACCATACTCTGGGCACATGCATTGGATTTGTACCTGTAATGTTGTTTAACGTTGAGAATTTAATATTATATATGAGACACTATTTACAAAGAACAATAATAAATGCATAATTACACCACATACCATGTACGGACGGTCTCGCATAAGTTCCATTCAGAATCTACATATATTGTAGTAAACGGTGTTGTGGACAATGTTGTCCCTATGCAATATAAATAAAGGAGACTGGTTACCAAAGTCATTAAGAAGAAAAATAACCGACATGTCACAGGCATACCCTCATAGTCTATTATTGAGACACCACACGCCAGTAAGGTTCGGTTGGCCTCAATATTGCTTGATAAAATGTCCCCATAGTGAGTGGCAAAATTTCCCAACAATGTCATACGCATCATTGTCATGCTGTTATATGTTTTGTGTTACAATATGAGGAAGCAAGGAAGTATAAAGTGTAAATGGAACTAAAAGATGCATGGGGGCAAGTGTAAAATTGAAACGTACGTGTTGTCCGAACCAAAAATTCACGTGTTCTCTGGCCGAACTTGGTGTCTTGACGGAAAGAAGCGTAAACCACCAAAGCACGAATATCTCGCAATGTTATAGTGTTAGTTTATATTATTTTCTGACACGGTTATATCAATATTATTTGAAAATACACATACCTACTAAGCGTCTGCTGCCATGCATTTCAAGTGTAATGGAACTCAACTTTCGCAAAGAAAACCTGAATCGAGGTATGGTATCACATTGGTTGAAGAATGAGATGATTTGAGTCCGAGTCGTGAAAAGAAGCTGGTACGGTGACGACGAAAAATGATATCCAGATGTCCGCGGTTCAACTTGTATTCCTGACAAACAGTATACATTGCCTTCGACCAATTGTGTGGCAAGAGAAACCTTATCACGAACCATTCCTTGCATCAATGTATTCTAACAAATGGAAAGATTACATTTTATGACTTATTTATGAAATGTAATGAGTTAGTTTAAAGTGTGGTTCGTATGTTACTTACATCGCAGTCAACCCACAACGTAATATATGGATGTGAGTGAAGGTTTAGCAGCCGCAAAAACCGAACCTTGATGGACCAATCGTCAGGACGTGGGTGTAACGTGGCAAGAGGAATGCCCACAAACTCTGGAGCATTTACAGGGTCAACCAGAGCATCTATCAATGCCTCATCTGCAAAAAAGTGGAATGACAATGTAATAGTGTACAATTATTTAAATGGAATTTTGTGTGTATTGTAAGCAGTGTATGAAATGTGTTCAATGCACATAATGTGATATGTTTGAATGTCTTAATATGAATTTGAGAAATTGGAATGTTACCTAGATGTAGGATATTAAGTGTCGGAGATGCCGGAACAATTTCAGCACAATCCGAATCAGATGAATGGGAAATAACTAAATGTAAGACATCAACATACCAAACAATCATGTAAGCAGTACAAAATGTATATTGTAAGTAATAGTGTAAATTGTCGCACCTGAAGGTGAAAGTGCATCAGTAGCATGAAGTACATCCACATGACATGAATGAGAATGCGGAGGAGTTACAGTATGAATGGTCAACGGGGCATCTACCAAAGTGTCGTCTGTAAGTAGGTTGATCATGATAATATTAATTATGAAAGTCTGACATGGTTGTTGTTGTGTGGTGCAATGAATGAGACACGTGAGTTAATGACTTAATGTATCGGACATGGATTTATGTATTGTTAATTGTAAGTATGGAATTGTTACCGAGGTGTTGATTAACATGTATCGGAGATGGCGGAACGAATTCACCGGAGTCTGAATCGGAAGATGGTGAATTAACTATATGCAAGATACAAATTTAAAAACAAATTAGGTGAAAAATCTATATCCATATAGATTTGCAATAAGTAGAATTTCAATAAGTAACTAAGCATGAAGAAAATTGTGCAATAAATATAGTGAATATAGTGAACATTGTATGTGCAACATCCTCATACTAAAGTCAAATAAATAAGGGAACGTCTTGTTTATAAACTACATAGGCACAAATAATAATGTTTATTACAATCGATGGCTGAACTGTATAAATACATACACGGGAAAAATATGTAATATAGTGCGATGGAATAGTTGTATCTACATTCAACGGTTTAAATCTAAAACTTCACGATAAACAACATTTTTCTACATATATCGGGATGTAGTGAATATAGTGAACATTGTATGTGCAACATCCTCATACTAAAGTCAAATAAATAAGGGAACTTCATGTTTATAAACTACAAATAAACAAATAAGAATGTTTATTACAATCGATGGTTGAACTGTATAAATACATACACGGGAAAAAATATGTAATATAGTGCGATGGAATAGCTGTATCTACAATCAACGGTTTAAATCTAAAACTTCACGATAAACAACATTTTGAGTATAATTAAAAGGTTCGTGATCTTTGTTCACTATTAACATCTTAAGGCCGGAAGGTGAAATAACTCGGGAAATCGCCACGTATAGTTGTCCATGGGAGAAGACAGGGTTAGGTAGATAGACACCAACAGTCCTTAAAGTTTGACCCTGACTCTTATTTATTGTTATTGAATATGCAACTTTCAGTGGGAATTGACGTCTTCGTAAAGGAAATGGAGTTTCAAGTTTAGACGGAGACAATGTGATGCGAGGAATCAGAACAACTGAACCCGCATTAGAACCGGTAAGTATTCGAGCTTGAAGTACTTTTTCGCCTAAGAGTAAAATCTGAAGACGCGTACCATTGCATAAGCCCTCTGAGTGGTTCAGATTACGTAAAAGAATTACAGGTGCTCCTACTTTAAGATCTAAAGAGTGACTTGGTAGTCCTGGGAGATCCAAAGAGTTAAGGAATTCTGTTGGGAGTAAGTGTTGTTGGTCATCTTGTTGTTCATCGTGTGAAATGGTGTCAGCACTCAAGTACGTACGACCAACTCCAGGAATGGTTGACAACATAATGGCATTAATCACATCCACATCAGCGTTTTTTGGTGCTAAAATTGCCCTATCACGTAAGAATGACATATCAAGGTAACATTGACAAAGATTGGGATACGTGAAGTCAATTACTTCACGCAAAGCTGCTTCTTCATTCTTAATTAGGAAATGATCTGGTATTTTAACCCAATTTGTTTCCCCTAGATTCGTCAAAGATATAGCAGGAACGATCCCATCGCCAATTGACAAAATCCACTTTGAAAAATCTGCATGACTTCTTCGTACGGATGCAGATAAATTACAGGAGGAAAGACGCATGTTTGTAGTGAGATTTAAGACTGTACAATGCTGCCATATGTATGAGCTTGTTATTGTCGCTAATACGGTGGATTCCCGTGAACCGGTAGTCACGACAGGTAGTGTTTGACGGAAGTCTCCACCAAGGACAAACAATTTACCACCAAAAGGTCGATTTGCATCAAAATACGGTTCATTTTTTAAGACATCAAGCATAGTTTTGTGTAATGCTTCGAACCCAAAGCGATGCATCATGGGTGCTTCATCCCATATTATAAGAGCAGCTCTACGTATTAAAGCAGCGAGATCAGAGTTATACTTTATACTGCAGGTTGATGAGTCATCTGGATCTAATGGGATCTTGAAGCGTGAATGTCTTTGTCGTCCCCCCGGTAATAGCAATGCAGAAATTCCAGATGAAGCAACAGATAAAACGATTTCATTCATAGATCGAAACTTTGAAATTAAAGTCCGCCACAGATAGGTTTTGCCAGTCCCACCGCTTCCGTAAACGAAGTACAACCCACCTGTGTTATTTTCATATGACAAAACGATTGCATTAAATGCGTGTAGCTGTTCTGCATTTAATCCTGAATGCAAGTTTTGAAACAACTCGGTCTCAATCGATTGATCATAGTCTAATTCTTCCCTTATCAACCTATTGAGAGAAAATGCAGCAGCTTCGTTCGACGGCAAGGGCATGTCGGGGTAATCACGTAATGACCGACCATTCCTATTTAATATTTTTTCGAGCTCCAAAAGACCAAGGTTCTTCAGTTCTTCATCACTGACATTCATAGCCGAAGTACCGATTTCACGTCGAAGTCGATGAGCAATATCATCTGTAAGACTTACCCAGTGTCGTTCCCACAAAAATTTCGGATCTACAACCTCTGAATACAATAACAATGTGCAGAACATATTCCTCATTTGTATTGAAGAAGCCCAGAAAGAGGCTTCATTTAGTGCTAGATCCCATTCGTTGTCATCTTGAAGTAGACCAAGAGCAATGCATGCCGATCTGAAGGTAGGGTGAAGTATCCCATCTACGCTTCAAATGGTTAAAGCTTTACGCCTCTAAACTTTATGAAGCAACATTCAAGATAATAACGTTCACCGGATCTTTGGGTGTGCGTATGGCAACCTACCAATGCATTTATGAGTTTGTCGGGGTCCATATCTTATTTGATTTATTCCAAACCCATTCCGTAGGAAATTCAACATATGTTAATGACCGGGCAAATGCATTGTTCCTATTGGCGTCAAACCATTTCGTCAACATTGTATCATTCATGTTTTGACGCTCTGCAATATGAAAAAGATTATCCCTATCGCTAAAAGTAACCCATTGGTGATCGGGAAGATGGTATTGCAAGCGTATTCTGAATGGATATTGCCTTTGTAACTCAAAATCAAACATCCTCCAAAGAAGCTTCAATTGCGGAGATATATCTCAGAGTCGGATATTCTTTGATTTCATCTACATCATTGTTGGAGGATTGGCCATTAGCATCTCCTGAAGTAGTCGTATCTCGGATTAAAACATTGGCTCGATCAACGCCTTTAGACATGTACTTGTAAAGATACTTTGTGAGAGACGGTCGTGCAACCCTCTCAACATTGACATGTGCCTCAAGACCAAGGACCAAGATCGGATTGTGAGGAACAACCCATTGATTAGTGAACGTGAATCCATTGTTGAGTACATAATTTGTTGGATCATCTCTGCGTCGATAAGACACAAATCCGTCTTCATTAAAGGTGGTTGCATCGCAAAACGGCTTAGGAAAAAATTTGGAACACTTGCCATCTACCATACACGGGGCATTCGGGTAACCAACACCACACGGTCCATGCAACATAAATTTTGTCACGTACTCATACAACACAGGGTGCAAGGTTTTATCTGGAATTTCTGCACATATTAAGCGATCAATATCTTCTACTGTAGTTGGCTTATCCTCATTCTCGAATGTCAACGACATATGAGTGTGGGGCAAACCCCGCTTCTGGAATTCGATGACAGAGAAATCTATAAAGTTAAAAGAGTATTAGTAAGAGAAAATAATAAGTGGGAGAAGGACAACTGGTAAATGAATAAATTGTACCTGCTCGAACTCTACCAAGAATATGTTTTGTTTTCAGCTCATGCAATAACCTTTTTTGTTTAATACGGAATGCTCTACACACAATATCTGGCCGGTCCTCTACACGCTGGCCAGGAAACGCTTCTAATTCACGTTTGATTTCAATCCAATTGGGATTGCATGTGAATGTGATGAATAAGTCGGGAGCGCCATAATAGCGACAAATTGCCATAGCTTCTTGATAATGCTGCATCATATTTCGCGGTCCTCCAGTGAAGGCGGATGTCAACACAAAACGCCTTCCAAGAGTAGATGCATCGGTGTCTCCGGCTGCAATAGCATCTTCAATTCCTTGGTATACATCTCCTCGCAGTTGGGATTGGTGAGTGCGATAGAAATTTAATGTGTTATGCTCAATAGCAGCCCAAGCATCTACTAAGAATTGTTGAAACAACCTCCCTCCTCGTAATAATGTGGTCATTTCCGATTCTCTAAATTGTATCCTATATGCCTAGTACGCACGCATGGAAACATGGTCACGACTTCTAGATGATGATGTAGAGAACGGAATAGTTGAATTCCATCCATCAGTACCGTGAGGAAAAAGCAAAGGGTATTGCAGCGGCATGTAAGATGGGTGTAATTCAGATATTCTTTGCAGAACGCCTTCATGGGTGTGTACAATAATGTCACGGCCTGCATTATCACCTTACATGTCACCTACCACTAAAGCCGCTACCTCATGAGATGTGGGAAGTATGTATTGTCGACCACCTCGGTTACGAATGATTGACAAATTCAAAGTCAACGTAGGGTTATTCAGCAACTGATCGCGTGCATTTCTAAATACATGCACGTAAGGATTGATTTCATCTAGCATTTCCTTCAAACGTCGAACGGTTTCCACATTCAGAGACGATACTGATGATTGGTCGCCTGTGATGGCATTGATGCGATTCTCAACTTCATGCTCTGTATCATGAATGTACAATTGAACGTATTTTCCTCGTGCACCCGGTTGTGGCAAAAGTGAGCCAATCCGATGATAGTTTTCCCCACTAATACGAAAAGTGTAAGGACCTTGTCTATCCATTATATTGTGGTCAAGTTTTCCACCCATCGAGGTGAAAGAGAACATGGAATTATATGATCTAATGTGATCCTTGAATGTTGAACGTAGAAGTAGATTGTTCAACGTGGTTGGAGTTGGAGGTAGCAAAGGTAGTCGAACACTTCCATTCATACAACAAAGTTGATACTTTGGTGATCTGGTACTACTATTTTTAATTTTTTCTTCTATCCACATTACAGCATTGCAATGTTCGCAGGTGGAGGATCGTGGACCAATAGACCACCTTAAATGTTCTTGTTGAATGTGTGGAATTGTAGGTTGCGAAGAACCTAAAGACATTGTCGGCTATCAGTCGGAGTTGCATCAATTACATGGTATTTGTGTTAATAAGGAAGAATTTAATTATAGGATGTTAATTGGAATTAATACATAATTATACATGAAACTGTAAACATACACGTGGGACAATACTTTAGTATAGTGTACGGAAACGCAGTTGTAGGTGTATATGAATTCAAACAACAACATTGATGAAATAAAACACCAACTTATGTACAAAATATGAAGTTGTAAAGCGTTCATTGACATACTGCGCAGTGGAACATCCTCAAAAGATAGTAAAATGTACTACATCAACAGAATAGGCTCATCCCGTGGAGCATCAATGGGGTCAAGGTGACAGGGACATCTACCAAATTGTCGTCTGTAAATAGATGGAATGACAATCTATTAATAACCAATATACGGCTTTTGTTATGTATAAAAATGTCAACAAATTGCATTAATTAAGGAAGAAAGCAAGAAGGGGAACGTACCTTCTCTTGACGTAGCAGGGGACATCGTAGACTCATCATCTGAAAGAACGACACGACGCCTTTTGGATCCAACGGGTTGGTAAATGTATGACTCCATACTGTGGGAAATAGGTATGAGTAGAGTGGTAGGTGTTACGTGATATTCCAACCGAAATGAAAAAAAAAAAAAAAAAAAAAAAAATGTATAAGTTGAGAAAAAATAAGTGTTAGGTATATTTGTTGAAGCAAGTTAATGAATATCTATTTTAATTAGATAAAAAGTAAATTAAGTAAGTTTTTTATTATTTAATTAATTATGTGGTTGTATGTAATTAAGTTAAGTTAGCACATAATTATATAAGTTTGGTTATTAGTACATAAACATTTAAGTATTTGTAAGTAGTATAGTGTGTTTAATTATGACATACTATGGATACTTGGTAAGTAGTTTGTGTAAGTACATGTATGTCACATTAAGATTTTGATTTTATAAGTATGTGAAATTATATTTGTCATCAAATCACTCTAATAATAATGTGTCATATGAGTTTGTTATAACTACAATATTATAAGATTAATTAAAGTATTTACAATACTTAATTTTTCCTAAAGCTGTTAATGGAGTCCGACTTTTACATTTGTTCGTCGGGTCAAGTGATACAAATCGGATGAATTGACTGTTTTTTAATATTGAAATACATAAACATCTTATATAATGTCACACCGTATAATATATGTATACCATATACATAGTAAATCCCTCCTACCTGCAAGTTAAATAACCCCACTTTCCTAGAAACATGCCCCACCCCATTAAATTCCTCCACTTTCCTAGAAATTTCTAGGAGGACGTCTTTATCTCCACTTTCCTATTCCTATTCTCATATTTTATTCTCCCCAAAAGTCTTCATGTCTTCTATCTCATCGTTCTGTGTGTGTGGAAGCTACCTTCTTCCATGAGAAACCATCTATGGTTTGGAATAAAATTTCTTCTATTTCCCACCAGAAATATATATGTGATGTGAAGCCTCTGCAACACATGGATGTATGTTTCTAATGAAAAGAATGTTCCTTTCAATGCTATATCAGCAGAAACTTCGTTCTGTGAAGGTAGATCGTTTTCATCTGATGTCCGAATCAAACAATGAACCTGTTGATCTGCCATATCAGGGAAGATTTCTATGCGATTTTATGGTTTTCTGTCTTTATATTCTCATCTTGACATTTCGATTTGTAAAAAGATTCAGTCTTTTACATTTGTGATTTCGTTCCATGAAAGGTAGATGTCGTTTTAATCTGAGGAATATATGGAACTGAGGCCTATGAAGGAATAACTGAGGCCTATGATGTCCGAATTAAACAATCAATCCGTTGATCTGCCATATCAGGGAAGATTTGTATGCGAGTTAATGGTTTTGTGTCTCATCTTGACATTCTGATTTGCAAAATGTTTGTCTTTATTGGTGATTCGATTTAACAGTGAAAGAGGTATGTTAGTAGAGTAACAAAATGCGATTTTGATGAATTTATATTAGAGATTCAGAAATTGTAGGTGATGTGATTTTGATTTGTTGTTTACTTGTTCAGTGATTTATTTGGTACAAAACAAAATGAAACACATATGTTAACATAAAAGGGATATTGTAAGGTGGTGTAATGTAGGCTCAGAAGAATCGACATTTTATAATTTGAAATCATAAAGATAAATATTTTCTGATACAAAATAATTCATATTTTATTTTTAACACAACTGTTAAATATTGAGTGACATTTTCACGAAAAAAAAAATATTGAGTGATATATATAGTATGTTCACTAATATAGAATTAGATTAATTGAAATTTATTAATTTTAAATAATGTTGATGTATATTTATATTATACGTGTGTTATCGTTTATAAAGGTTAAATTCGTTAATGAAGATAAATGAAGATAGGAATGAATTTGGTCAATCCTCGGATGTTGCAGTCATGCAGAGTTGAATATGACGAAAAATCATAAATATAGTGTTTGAAACTGATAATTCATTGTTATCTATGTCGCCAATTGACATAGTGACTATACTCTTGTTGTAGACAGTAGAGGTAGAATAGTTATCATTAAAGATACACTCTCCTATTTTATTTTAATATAATTGTGTACCTGAATAGAGAGAGACTTGTAGTTGGAACAGGAGGCTGGACTATTTACTGCAATTCAATGAGATAGGAATGAATTTGGTCAGTCTGCAAAATAGAAACACGCTCATACAATCTGCAAAATAGGAGGAAACACAACCTTATTAGGATATCAGGTAGAATGTAATACGGCTTTACCATGAAGCAATCCATAAAGCAGTACATAAGAAACACCAACAATCTTACTATAATTAGTTGATAAAAATCATGGAAATGAAATGTGTGGTATATGAATTTTACTTGCCTTGATTTTACCTTGGTAGTGTTGTAGGAGCGTAAGCGCTGAAGTCGATTATGCTGAGGGTTGCTGCTGGGTGGATGAATGCTAATGAATGCTGCGAAATAATGGTGAAGATTAGAATAAAGGGTGAAGGAATGATGATGACTGGTGCGAAATAATGGTGAAGTTGAGAATAAATGGGGAATAATAAGTTTTGATACGTGATATATTTGTTTACGTGAGTAATTCGGTATTTGTAATTTGTTTTTTTAGAAAATCAGGGGTTTGTTTAAGTTAGTTACATATGGATTTTGTATGTGTAATCTATTCGGTTTTTGTAATTTTTTTTTAAGAAAATCAGGGGTTTGTTTAAGTTAGTTATATATGGATTTTGTATTTTTTTTTTTGTTTTAATTCTGGCGTGGGAGATAATATCATGGGGTTGTTTAATTTACAAAAGAAGAAATAAGAAATGAAGGGTTTGTTTAAATTAGTTATATCTAGATTTTGTTTTTTTTTTTAATTCTGGCGTGAGAGATAATATCATGGGGTTGTTTCATTTTCAAAAAAGAAAAAAAAAAAAATCAAGGGTTTGTTTAAGTTAGTTATCTCTGGATTTATTTTGTGTAATTTAAATAGGTGTTTGTATTTTTTTTTAATTATGTTTTTGTGTTGTGTTTTCCTGCTAATCCGGGTATGGGTCGGGTAGGAGGTGGAAATCGGGTAATTAGTTTGTTATTTACTCTAATATATATATATATATATATATATATATATATATATATATATATATATAGTAACACATAAAAAAAATACAATAATATACTTACAACAAAATAGAGAAATAGTTACAACAAAAATTGAAATATATAGTTACAAAAAAAAAATATATAGTTACAACCCCAAAAATGAACTAGTAATACATAAAAAGAAGTCATTAATAATAAATGAAATATATATAATTCTGAGAAAATGTAGTAACGCGTAACATTATTACCACACAAAAATAGTAGTAATAACCAATGAAATAGATGTAGTTACATAAAAAATATGTAGTAACACTTGAAAAATAAGTAGTAACAAAAAAAATATAGTAACATTAAAAAGAGTAGTAACAAACCAATAAAATAGATGTATTTACAAAAAGATATAGTAACACCAAAAAAAATGTAGTTACATTGAAAAAGTTACGGGGAAAATATTGTAAAACAATGAAAAGATGTAGTTACGGCAAAAAAACGTAGTAACACATAAACAAAAACAGTAATAACCAATGAAATATATTACGGCAAAAAAATATAGTAACATAGATATGGGCTGATTAATATAAGGTAAATTAATTTTTGTGAAATAAAGTGAGGTTTTTTTTTTTTTTTTTTTTTTTTTTTTTTTAGTGATAATAGATGCTTAAAATAAAGGAAAATTTTTTGGCGGTTACAATGAATACATTTTTTTTTACCGGAATCAAATCATATCTGGAGTAAGTGGCATTAATTTTTTACGAGTCATTTTTTAAGAAGAAGATAGCTTGATTTACTCACTAATTTGATGGTGTGATGATTGATTTGATTTTCGGTTATTATTTTTAATCCATAATTGTAGATAGCTTTTTATGGTATGAAGCAATAAATTATGCGTTAATTAATTACCTAAATTTCGGTTTTTTTTTCCGAATTTGGATTGTTAAAGGGTATTGTCTGAATATTACACTAATTTTGTCCTGATTAATTATCAGTTTCCTTGAATCCTGATTAATTAACAAATATGTCCTTCTTGACAAAAATCTATTTAATTTATTCATAATAAATAAATATCATCATATTAATTTATCACTATAACACTTTTATAGTCGAGATAAAACATTCTTTAATTGGTTATCACTATAACCACATTTTAATCCGGCTAGATGTTCTTATATGTGTGTGACCCGATAGGCTTCCGAATATGTTGGCCGTAGACACAAAGTGCAAATTACAAAAATACCCTTCATACCTAACGATCATGGAATAGCGTCTAGTAACACACCGTGACTCCCAATCATCGGAATAGTCAAATGCAATGACTACTACCTTTCATGTGAAACAGTTACCGTGTAAATATAATCATATCCCAGTTACAATATCCATATGGTCGTACGTCGAGTGTCAAGCATCAACGACCGTATCTTATAATCTGGATATCATGCTCTCTCGAAATAACTCAATTACTTCCACTTTGAAAAGATTCACGAGAGTAAGACATTCTTTATAAGAAGGCTCTTTCTGATATTTACTCATAATAATAGGATACACGATTTCCGGACGAGCGACATGAATCCTACGCAAGTTTCAGTATCACACCCAATCACTACCATGATCGCCCCATGGCTAGGGGAAACCTCAATAGTGTCAAAGCATGACAATCCACACCGTGATGCCATGAAGACTCCGGTCTCAGGATAATTACACAACCGCCACATAGTGCAACACTTAATAAAGTAAGTGAGTCAGTCTAACGTACGCATTCTCTAATACACGTCCATGTATAGTCCAAGTGTCTCTACACTTTGATAGACGAGATCTATCCCTACCTTCAATATGATAGAAGACATCTAGTACGTGATAGTCTAATCGTACTATTAATGTCATGTTTAATAGCACATGCGACTAGAGACATTTATGTATCAAACCTTTAAAGTGAGTCGAGATCTCATCAACCATAATCACTATCATGGTTTTCTCTCTCACAATTTGACACTAGGGACGTTATCATATAACAATGTCGTAATTGGTTCGTTAAACGAACAAATATGTAATAACATAAAAGCCATTTAATATATGTAAAAACATAAAGATATAGTAGAAATGATCCGACCCAATCGGATCCGGTCCAACCCGACTGGGTTTAGGACACTATTTCAACAAGTATCACACCAAAAAGTAACCCGATATCTTTAAGCTTCAAATGAGTTTGCCCTTGAGATTGTTTACACACAGTATTGTGGAACTTAGAAGGGTGCCTTAATTCTGTTATGTTTCTTTTACTGCATTTTTCTCTTAATTTCCAGCCCAACTTCAGCACTTCCTTTAGACCAAAAGGCACACCACATGCTAAAGAACTAACATTAAATACCTCGATCGCATTTATAGCTTCGTGTTCGGATCCAAATTTCTGATCCTTGGAAATATTTTCCTTCAACTGATCAAGCTTGTAAAGATCAGAAAGAGCATTTTCACAATTCGTAACTCCACACACATCATCAATGCCTAAACCGGGACAGTAAGAATCCTTTATGAACATTTTTTATCTGTCAGAATTCATAATTCATAGGATCAGAATCTCCATGTAACTATACTGATCCATTCATAAGGGTTGTAATTGGTGTAGCTTTCTTCAAGGTTTCAGTGCCATCATCCGTGAAAAGAGCCTCTGACACACCAAAAATCTCTAACTCACTTAACCCCCTCTGTTTGCCGTCATATGATTCAAATGAGACTTTCGTCGAACAAGTGTTGTGTGTGAAATCATCAGCCACTAAATGCTTCACTTCTTCTTCATCTTCTTTCATGTACTGTTGGTTGAGGTGTGATGCACGTTATCGTCATTCTCTTGCTTGTAGAAGTATGTCAAACATGAGGAGTGTAAGATATTCTTGATCAAGAGCTTCCTTATTCTTGGCCATGAAATAATGAAGTTCTTACCTTCTAAAAATCTATGGTTCTGCAACTCTTTCCACCATATACGCGCTTCACCTTTTAGCTTGAAAGCGTCCATCTTGCATTTCAAAGCATCTGTCTGATTCACTGCTTCGAAATAATCCTCGAACGCATCGATCCAATCCAAGAAATCCAGCATAAGATAAGAACCATCAGAAGTCATCAATTTCATTTCGGGTTTGAAGGCGTAAGAGCCTGAAAATGTGAACTCTTCATGAATTTATTGACCGAATAAACTATTGTTCTCCAAATCATACTGTCTCATAATCTGCCTTGTTTCTCCTTGTGTGTATCTCACTGATTTCACCATTGCGAGTACAAGGAAAAACTCGTTCCGCTTGTCGGCAATCAATATCAGCCTCAAATTTTTTTTATCAAATTGTGATAAAGTATCCCAAAGGATCTTAGAATCCCAAACAACGCCGCGAATTCGGTTTGTTCCATCAGCGCCGTCCATCGACCACAAAGGGAAAAACCCTAAGCTTTCGCTCTGTTACCAGATAATGCAAACTTTTTAGGAAGATGAAGAACAAACGGTAGCAAAAACGCATCTAGAGTTTCAGATTCGATTAATTTGTCCAAAAGTCCCCTACAAAAGTCTCAGCTTCGAGTTTAAATACCAAAACCCTTAAAACTAGTAAATGACAAGACTACCCCTTCTTACACAACAGAAAATAGGCATTAAATGAAATATAATAGTGACTACGCTACATCAGAGCAAAGAGTTTTAGAATTAAGGAGGTTTCATCAGCGATGGGAGATAAGGCTCTATTTATTCAAGAACACTTTGTAAAACTAAGATATAACATAATATTGATAAGGAAAATGTTCAAATCTTATAACTCCCATGGGTGGATCTAGCTCATAAATGGGCATGGATTGGACTGCACGGACCTAGGCCCTATTCTAGATGATACTATCTCCGTCCAAAAATGTATGTCTATTTGGGGTTTTCACATAGATTAAAAAAGTTGGTTAAATCGGTTATGTGTCATAAATTTTGATAAAAAAAAGTCCAAATGACCTTTTATTGTTATTAATGTAAAGTAGTGAAAATTGGATGGATAAATAATAAATGAGTGGTAAAAGGAGAAAAAATGTACTCCTTCCGTCCCGTAATATAAGTCCTTTTAACTTTTTTTTGGTGTCCCAAAATATAAGTCTTTCTCACATTTCAATACAAGATTAATGCATTGTTTCGGGCTTATTTAAACAATGCGATATTATGCTCACTCCCAAAAACAATATTATATGCCACTCCCAAAAAACTAGAACCACAAGGATTAATCTAGAAACACGCTCATATTTAGATGTGTCTTTATTACAGACGCACAAGTTTACCTCAATACCCTTCAAACCTTAGTAACTAGTTTTTCCGTGTACAATTCCCTGGATATGGCCTAGCGGTAAAGGGGAGGGGTGGATAATCCATGCTATGTTCCTAAAGCCGGAGGTTGGGGGTTCGATTCTCGGCCCCTTCCGGTAAGAGGATATAAGTAGCACCCCCTTCCTGGAGCTACTAGGTTACCTGATTAACCTCTCCTCATATTCTTGTGGGATCGAGGATGAGGGGACCCTCAATGGTAGGGTTTACCATTTTTTTAGTTTTTCCGTGCACTAGAGAAGAAATTAAACATAGCAGAACGCAAAAACATAATGACAATGACAGTTGAATTGTCATTCGTAGAGTGGAACTTGAGCCTTGCAGCCATCATAAGTGTGACTAGTATTACTCTGACTCTTCCATGGTTTCGGATTGAGGCTCAAACTCCAGCTCTGATTCCGACTCCAGTTCATATTCTGGCTCTTTTGATGTTCTGCAAACTTCGGATATAAATGGTGCCACTTCTCCGGGTATAATTGAAACTGGTAATGGTGGGCATTCGCAATAAGGTGGACAATCATGCTCAGTTGTTAAACATCGAATTGGTATCCCGTAACAATAATCTTCGTCTTCCGCTTTTAAGGAAATGCTAAATTTTCCTCCTTGGCTTTTCAAGTTGGTTTGCACCGATCCGTAGGTCTTTTGTCCAACTGTAAAATCGAAAGACTTTTGTGTGATTAGTACTTTTGTAACTAAATTTAGTAGCTACTCCCTCCGTTTTTTCATCTGTCGCGGAGAGAAAATTCACACAGATTAAAATAGTGATTAATGTGTCTGAAAAAGATAGTAAAATAATAAAATTATCCTTCACTCCTTATGCATGGAAAATTGTACCAAAATTTGGGTTATTAAAATGAAGGGTAAAGATGGAAAAAAATAAAAATAAATGATATATTGATAATTTAAAATGACAGATAAATAAAAATAAAGCAAATCCTGACAAAAACGACCGTTAAAAAAATGGAATAGCAATTAATTCAATTGTAAAAAAAATTCGTGAAAATAAGAACAATAAACACTTACTTTTTCTTTCTCTTTCTTGGGATGGAGCATCTTCATGGTCCCCATTTAGTCAATTGCCCCATCTCAAATTAATGGGATTTTTCCGTCCTAATAAATAGAGTTTCATAGGAGAAAGGTTAAAATAAAAACATGGAAGAATGGTCCATGTTATGTTTCAGAAAGTGTTGTATTTTCATTAGAATAATCATCGTACAGAGTGTGGTATTTATAGGGTTATATCAATAACAGGATTAACTCTAAATAAATAATAAACGATAAATACAAAATAAATTAATCTGAGATAATATCCTCAACACGCCCGCAATCCCGCAAGTAGCGAAAGGATCTGTGGGAGATTGGTCTTGATAGTCGTGAAGCGCGTGCGAAAAGAGGCTTGGTAAGAAGATCAATTAAACTGTTCCTTGGTGGAGATGAAAGAGACAGTTAGACGGTTGGCCGCAACTTGTTCACGGACATGATGAAAGTCAATCTCGATATGCTTGAAGCGAGCATGGAAAATCAAGGTTATGAGCAAGGTAAGTGGCGCCGATATTATCACACCCATAACACCGGAGGGCGGGAAGGGCAACATCCATCTCACGAAAGAGGCTCATGAGCCACTCAGAATTCAAAGAGCAGATTACTCGGTGTTTTGTATTCAGCTTCGGTGCTACTCTTAGACACCGTAAGATGTTGCTTGGTACGCCAGCTAATCAAATGAGACCCCAGAAAAATGCAGTAAGCACCCACGGAGCGACGGTTGTCGGTGTCGGCCGCCCAGTCAGAATCCGAGTAGGCATGCAAAGCGGTTGAGGACGTATGGGAGAAAAACAGGCCATCCGAGATGGTGTGCTTAAGGTACCGGAGAATACGCTTAACCGCCATCCAGTGATCAATAGTAGGAGTTTGCATAAATTTACTCACCTTGTGAACAGCAAAGGCGATATCCGGACGGGTGAAGCTAAGGTATTGCAGACCCCCAACAATCATACGGTAAAGGAAGGGATCCTCAAAGGGAGGTGCGATACCTTGACAGAGGTTTGTAGCCGTGGCCATAGGAGTGAGTGCAGGTTTGGCCTTGTCCATAGATGCCTTTTGAGAAGTTGCGAATGTATTTACGTTGTGAGAGATAGATGCCCGTGGAGGTAGGGAGGACTTCAACACCTAAAAAATAGGAGAGAGTACCCAGATCCTTGACAGGAAAGTGCGTCCCAAGATGATGAATAACCTGCTCAACAAGGATGGACGAAGTACCAGTAATAATGACATCATCAACGTAGATCAAAATATAGACACGGTCCTTGCCACGAGTGTAAATAAAAAGTGAAGTATCGGCCTTGGAGGCAACAAAGCCAATGTGAGCCAGGACAGCTGAGAAGCGAGAGAACCATTCTCGAGGTGCCTGACGAAGGCCATAGAGGCTGCGGTTAAGCTTGCAGACGTGATGAGGAAGATCGGGATTAATGAACCCCGAGGTTTGCGTCATATAAACAAACAAATCAAATTACCGTGTAAAAATGCATTCTGAATATCGACTTGACGAAGAGGCCAACCCTGAGAAACAGCAAGTGACAACAAAAGACGGATAGTGACCGGCTTAACCACCGGGCTAAAGGTTTCATTAAAATCAAGGCCATATTCCTGATGAAAACCCTTGGCAACAAGGCGGGCCTTATGGCGCTCAAAGGAACCATCAGCATGTTGTTTAGTACGGTAGACCCATTTGTTGCCCACAAGATTCATGGATGGGTGAAATGGAACAAGTTCCCAAGTATTGTTGCGTAATAGTCGTTAATTTAGTCATGCATAGCATCATGCCAAATCTGTGTTTAGAGGCTTCGATGTAAGAGGTGGGTTCACAAGTGGTGGATAAAAGAGCTTGAGATAAGGGTACCGGATGAAGTCGAGCATAGTAACGAGAGTTTAAGGTTATTAGTGCGAGTGCGAGTCACCATAGGGTGGTGAGTGGGTGGTGGAGCAGGAGGACTAGCATTGGTGGAAGAGTTTTGAGACGGAGGGGGGGTTGGTGGGGTTGGAGGGGGGTCGGGTGGGGCTGGACTTGGTGGGCCGAGGGGTTATTTGGTGGGTGTGGGCCGGGTAGAGGTAGAGGATATTGAAGAGATGGTAGGGGAACAGTGTCGGTGGGCATGGGTGGTGGCGGAGAAGGGGTAATGTAGGAAAGACATTTTCACAAAGACAACATGGCGAGAGATATACATACGACCAAAGCGCGAGGTCAAGCGCAAATGGTATCCATGATGCGAGGTGCTGTAACCTAAGAACATGCAGGTTTTGGAGCGATAGTCGGTTTTATGGTTATTATAAGGACGCAGATAGGGCCAACAGGCACAACCAAAGACTTTGAGAAAGGAGTAGTCGGGGAGACGATGATGAACCATTTCGAAGGGTGTTTTGTTGTTGAGGGCAGTGGAGGGTAGACGGTTGATGAGATAGGTGGCCGTAGAGAAGGCATCCTCCCAATACGAGTGGGGAAGATTAGATTGAGCAAGGAGGGCAAGCCCAACTTCAACAATTTGACGGTGACGCCTTTCAATGGCGCCGGCTTGTTCATGGGTGTGGGGACAGGAGCGACGATGTTGAATACCGAGTGAGGTGAAAAATTGAGATAAGTGGCGGTATTCACCACCCGAGTCGGTTTGGATTGATTTTAGTTTAGTGTTAAATTGGCGTTCAATCAATTATAGAACGGACCAAAAACAGCTTCAACATCCGATTTGAGTTTTAAAGGAAAGAACCGGATATATTTGGTATAATCATCAAGAAAATCGACATATATAACGAGAGCCATGGATAGAAAAATCGGTAGGACCCCAAACATCGAGTATATTAAATCCAAAGGTGCGGTGGAAGTAAATTCGAAAACATATAAAGGGCGACGGTGGCTCTTGGCCAATTGACATGGAACACAAATAGCATCTAGTGCCTTATTCGAATTAAAACTAAATAAATGCTTGAGAGCTTGACGGAGGACTGGAGGAGAACAATGCCCAAGACGTTTATGCCACATAGAGAAGGAGCTAAGACCGGTAGCAAAGGCTTGAGCGGATGAGTGTGTGGAAGGCGGAGAGAAGTGGTAGAGACCGTCCTTGACATACCCTCTATGATGGACGCGACCCGAGTAATCCTTCACGAGAAAATAGGAATTGTGAAATTCAAAGAAAACCGAATTATCATTAGCAAATTGCTGGACAGATAAGAGATTACGTGTAAGTGACGGTGAGACAATAACGGTGGATAAGTGATATGTGTGTGGAGGACAATGTAAAGTGGAGGAACCGTAATGAGAGATTTTCAAACCTGAGCCATCGCCTATGTGAACTCTGTCGGGACCATCATATGGTTCAGCAGTACGGTCAAGATTACGAGGATCATTAGTGAGATGGTGGGTGGCGCCAGTATCGGGGATCCAATCATTATGCGGTGGGGGGTAGGGATAAGGGGAGGTTGGTTGGTAAGGGTATGAGAAATAGGGATATGGTTGGGATGAGTAGGGTGGGGGTGCTTGAATATTATAGGCTTGTGGGGGACGTGGGGGTCGTTGAGGTGGAACAGAATTGGCAGATTGCATATAACGAAAATAACAAGCATTCGCAGCATGACCAAATTTAGCACAAATTTGGCACTTAGGAGACTCACCATTATAAGGATTAGATCTACCATTACCTCTCCCGCCGGAAGATTGACCACGTCCTCTGCCACGGTTGTAAGACTGCCCATGGTAATTGGGCGAATGCGGCTGTTGGGTGGGGCGAAAGGGCTGTTGTTGTTGCGGGATAGGAGAGCCATAATTTGCAGATGCGGTGAGCTGCTGGTGGGCGGTGGTGGGAGAGCTGAGTTGCGTCGGCCGGTGATGAAGGTGACGGGATTCAGTGGTCAAGAGCATGCTGTAGACTTCATCCATGGTTATTTCTGTTTTGCCGGAGATGGTGGTCACGAGGGAATCATATTCAGGACCCAAACCGGCAAGTAGGTAGGAGATAATTTCGTCATCGGTGAGGGGATTTCCGGCCAAGGAGAGTTCGTCGGTGAGTTTCTTCAAACGGCAGTAGTATTCGGTTGCCGTGAGTTCGTCCTTCTTGGTGGCTGCAAGATCTGACCGGAGCTGGACGAGTTTGGCCCGACTCTGTGACGCAAAGCATGTTTGAAGCGCTGTCCACATGGCGGCACTGGTGGTTGCCTATAAGAGGGGAGAGAGGCCCAACACTTGATTTGTTTTTTTTGGTTTTTTTTAGGAAGTGTGGCCTTTTAAGAAGAGAGAGAGGCCCAACACTTTGTTTTTTTTTTTTTAATTGTGTTGGAAGCGGGGTTTGAACTCAGGACCTTCCGCTCCGATACCATGTTATGTTTCAGAAAGTGTTGTATTTTCATTAGAATAATCATCGTACAGAGTGTGGTATTTATAGGGTTATACCAATAACAGGATTAACTCTAAATAAATAATAAACGATAAATACAAAATAAATTAATCTGAGATAATATCCTCAACAGTCCAAAACACCTAAAACATTGTTGAACCTGTCAAAACTGTTGGAAATAATTTATATTTTCATGTAAATGTTTTGGTATAATAACCGTAGGTCACTTTAGTTGAATAAATGGACGTCTAAATCCGGTATAGTGTTTGTGATATATGAAACTATTTTCGGATGAACGAGAAACTATGATGTAATATATATATATATATATATATATATATATATATATATATATATATATATATATATATATATATCTATATACACACTTCATAGAGACACTACAAATGCTAAGGAAACAGTCGAATGTTTCCTTCCGTTTTGTTCAACGAACAAAAGATCATCAAACCAAATAGTAGTAGACCATCATAGGAATAAAGGTCAACTACTATACAATAGCATTCTAATCTATATAACATACTGCTAGTCACTTTAATCTAAGCTGCACACAATTGCGATATATCACCTTTAATACAATTATAAATTTGCTTAGAAAATCTGCTCACATAGCATAAGGAATACAATCATTACCTGCTATATTGAACTAATAAAATTGATACATACATCGCAAGGTATACAACAATCAACGACCTTTAAGAATAACCACAACATGAATTTATTCAATCATGGCACCATAACACAACACACTGTAAAATTTAATTTAATCTTAGACAGAAGCGTGTTTCAGAATATTACATGTCTTATAGCGCTCTGAATCAAATCTATTCATAGAGTATAACAATAATACACTTAACTCTAACAATGATATAGAACATCAATTACCGGGATTCTTTCCAAAAATATATCCGATATAACTTGGTTTCCTTACGGCACACTACAAGACATACTACATTAAATAACCATAATGGTACCTTCGATCCAAATAAATCAATGACACATACTAAGTCATTAAAATTTAGTACTTAGTAATACTATATATTATTACTAACCCTTTTTTTTTTTCCTTCTCCAACGTCAGCAATCATCAAGTTGCATATTGACTCTCCCTTGCCGAGCAAATATATACATATATTTCACAAACTAATTCTGGTACATTAATCTTTACAGACATTATCGGCATAATTTCCGGAACAGGCACCAAGCAAAGTCATGTACAATTAAACTAGCAAGGGATCAAAGAATTCACGTCTCATGCAACCTAATATTCACGGAAAATTAATTATCTGAATTTTCTCGATTGCGTATTGATTTACCAACGCAATGAGTCAACAAATCAGCGAAAATAAAATTTTTTTTCCTTTTTCTTGGAGCTAATTTGTCGGGAAAATATACTGAGTATCAATCAAAGTTTTCCCTAAAATATCCCACGAAATCAATTATATAAACTGACGAACACGGTTGTCCGGCGAGTACATAAGTAAAGCCATAGCAATTACTTCATTTTCGGTTAAAGCAATCACCAAATATATAGCAGAGAAACTCATTAATTGGAACTAGCACACTACAGAGGCATCGAAACAAATGCATAAAATTATATTAAACAATTGATCGCAAGTGCCAACCGTGCTACCGGAGACCGATTCTATCCATGGTAAATTGCAACAGGCCACAACACGTATACAGTACAATTTGTCTTAAGCTTGTTGGTATAGTGTATCGTGTGTGGAGTGATTTACTGAACAGATCCGTAATTTACAGGATTAAATTACGGAATATTAATCTAGAAAATAAATCATGTGAATAGAATAATTCATATTATTTAGCGATCTCTACAAAATCAATATTACATGCAGATCTAACTCAAACAATAGATAATAATAGTTTGATGCAGAAAATAAAGGACTAGAGATCAAACCGAGGCGAGTAGTTACTCTTTCCTTAAGACAAATTGCTCCGGTATGGTGCCCACGGTAGTCATAATCGTCTCCCAAGATACAACGGCTTTACGTCTCGGATTTAGAGGCACTTCAAAAATCCGAGCTCCGCGAACTTACTGAGTGCTCCGACTTCTCTTCGACTCAATATCTAGATCTACATGAATGACTAGATCTATATGACACTACCTTTGTGGTGGAAAAGACAAGAGAAAACTGAATGCTCCAACCTACATCATTGGGGTTCTTTATATAGTGGAGAGGAGGAGCCAATGCTTGAATGTGATTGGCCAGAACACATCATCAGACTTTTCCCATTGGAAAAGAAATAGGGCCGAAAATATTAAATAAAATTGGCCAACTATTTCCACAATTCTGATTGGTCGGATGACGTGTCTTCTGAATTCTGATTGGTTGGATGATTTAATCGCTCGACTTTTCCCTCAAGAAAAGCAATTTACGAAAATAATTAATTAATTTCGAATTTAATTTAATTAATTAATTTCGAATTTAATTTAATTAATTCGGACCGATTTAACTTAATTTATCGAGTTCGTTCCCCACATTATTCGGAACCTTCCAACCGCCTCACGATTAACTAATTAATTTCGAGTTAAATTCATACGAACTTTTGTCTAAAAATTAATAGTAACAACCCATTTCACCCAAATTTCCCGAAAGCTCGAGCTCGAGCACGACGAGCGACGACGGACGGCGGCGGCGGCGGCAGCAGCAGCGTGTGGAAATATCTAAGTCCTCCTCCTTGCACAAAAGTGCCTTGCCCTTTGGGGTACATTTATAAGAGCATACACTAGCCCTTATATATGGAGCTCAAGTCTCCCATCTTTCAATGTGGGATATTGAGTTGAGGTACTCCTTCAACTCTTATCTCCAACACATTTTCAACCAACTTTAGGCATTAATTTCTCATTCACCCGACATCCGAATCGAGTGATTCAAAAGCCCATCATCAACTACTTCGTATGGAGTATTTAATGATATCATTAACTCTCGATGACATACACCGGAGCCTATCCGTAAATCACGCTAAAGTTGACTATTCAACCGCTTCAAAAAGGCTTTTCTCCAACAATCCCCACATGAATGAAATTAATGCAAATGCAAATCACAGACTCAAGAGAAGTCGACACGAAAAAATATTGCATCGGGAGAGGTAGCTTCGGCCTTGAACTGCCTTTAGTGAAGGACTATCGGATTTACTCGGCTAATCAGTGAACTAGGTCTTGAACCTGTTTAGCCTTTAGTGTAAACCAAGACAATAGCACTCACACAATATTTCCCTAGCACCTTTCGGTTCTCATGGTTGTGTCCGTCTCGGCCCTGGACAACACTTGGTTTCAGAAAGTGCTTTAGAGAATTCAAGCCTCAAAATTCTCATAGAAGCGGCCCCACTTCGCACTTACATAGGTGACCTCCTATCAAGGGTATTCCTTACTACCCCACTTGAATATCAAGATATAGGAATCATTAAAAGCTAAGCTTAACCTCACACCATCTGCGAGATAGCACTTTTATTCTCTCGAATGGGTAAGTCTTTGACTGCTCATTATAGCTTAGTTGTCCCTTTTGAACCATGATCTTGGGATCTCCAGTCAACATGGTTGGGTTGCCACTACAAGGAAACATGCGTAATAGGCTTGATCCCATTCCGGTTGTCAAAATTGACATCTGATCTCTAGCTAAACCTTTTGTACGCGGATCCGCGAGATTCTCCTTCGATATTACACAATCGATGGAAATCACACCATTAGAGATCAATTATTTAATGGTATTGTGTCTACGGCGTATGTGTCGAGACTTACCATTATACACCCTACTATGTGCCCTTCCTTTAGCCGACTGACTATCGCAGTGTATCTATGTGATAGCGACCAGCGGCATGGAACATCCTCGAGAAATTCCAAAGCCATTCGACTTTTCTTCTTCACCTTATCAAGGCTATAAACTCACTTCCATTATGGAATGAGATATGCACGTTTGTCTTGTAGACTTCCAGACACAATACTCCACCAATCATGGATAAGTATCCACCGTGGACTTTGAATCTTTAAGTGATCGATATCCAGTTGGCATCACAAGATCCTTCTAATCTTCGCTTTGGATATCTAGTATATCGTAGTCCCGCACTCATAGTGTTCTTCATGTACCTCAACAACCTATAAAGGCTTTCCCATGATTATGATCCGGATTACTCGTGAACCCACTCGCTTTCTTCACTTTGAACATGCTAAGTCCGGTCATGTATGCAGCTTGGTTATGCACATCGGACTTCCGATCACTTGAGAATATCTCAATTGATGCACAGTTTCATCTATGTTCTTGACTAAGTGCATACTTAAGTCAAGTGGAGTGCTCACATCTGCAACTCTCGTGTCCTTCACATTGAGGTCCCTTGTCAACATCCTTTCGTATTCATGATACTCTCATGAGTACTTCCCATTATTAGCATGGCATAGACATACTTTCACATAAGTGTGTTCTTAATGTAGACATATATATGTCCTACCTACTTGACAACATAACATTGTCAAACTCGATATGCCGTTGCTCGGCTATTATTCGAGCCACGCAGAGAGACTTAACAAGTCTACACACCTTACTCTCTTAGCCTGGAACTATGAACCCATCAGGTTGTTCCAAGTACATCTCTTCCTTCAACTTACCACAAACATCCATTTGATGGATTTCCAGGTTATAGTCTCCAACTATACCGACGAGAACCCTTATATAAGTAATTCTCGTGAATCGGTGAGTAAGAAGTCAAGGCCTTCTTTCTCATCGATACCCTCAGGGCTACCAACAATGCCTTACAATAAATCCATCAACCTTTAACTTTTCTTGAAGATCCACTTGCACTCGAGTGGTTTATTTCCCGGTGGAAGATCAACCAACTCCCAAGTGCGGTTTTGCATGATGGATTTTTCTATTTATAGCCTCTTTCCAGAAATAACTTCTAGAATTGACATTGCCTCAGCATATGTCCTGGGTTTGTTTTCTACCATATAGGTCAGAAAATCAGGACCAAAAGACTGGGAAGTCTTAGCCCCCTTACTACGATGAGGTTCCTCAAATTCTTGAGAATCACTCTCTTTTCCAGACTCATATGCCCGCTTACTCATGCTTGCTTCTTTTTTTTTCAACACTTTCCTTACAAGGAAAGATATCCGCAAATGAACACCACATTCTTAGACTCGATGATGACATGTTAATGTACATCATTGATGTCTGATTTATGCACCAGAAACAATATGCACTAATGATTTTAGGTCCTATCACTCACTTTGGTTTAGGCACTTCGACCTCAGCCAAACACCCCCACATTTCCAAGAATCTGTAGTCTTTCCACAGTTCACATGGGGTAGCAACCTTCTTCTTTGAAGGGATGTTGTTCAGAATGAATTCCGCTGAAAGGGCAGCTCCCCCCACAAGTTCTGAGGTAAACCCGAACTCATTAACATAGCATCCATCAACTCTTTAAGAGTTTGGTTCTTGCGTCTAGCATTACCGTTTAGTAGAGGTGTCTATGGTATAGTTGTTTGATGAATAATGCCGGGCCCTTAGCAAGACTCATGAAACAATACATCATATCCACTACCACAATCACTACAGATGTGTCTCATCCGTTTGCTATGTTTATTATCACCGTCATTCTGACAACCTTCAAGGCATCACAAGCCTTATCTTCGCTTTCCAGCCTTTAATCATCAAACTATTTGGTGCTATGGTCAATAAAAGTAACAAGATACTTTTATCACCTCTAGTTTACACAAATCTAGAGGTTTTGTGTTCCTTTCTACCGGTCAACCGGTGAGTTAGCCAACATGGCTTCAACACATATTAGACACTTGTGATGAGGATCAAATTTCAAATTTGGTAACAACACCATGTTCATCAATAGACGAACGAATTTGAAAATTTGCAATTCCTAGTCATAGTGTCACAAGCAAATTACTCAAGCATGTAAGCAATTCTTAAAGCCAATATTACTGGCTTTTTTCACGGAGCATCACTTTTGTGCTCAACAGACAGTTTCACTGTCAACATATTGGTCAATCTGGTTTGAGCATTCAAACCATCTTATGTTGCACCACCGAACTTCTCCATCCAAGAGATAAGATTAACCGGTCACTGGTGCTACGTCTAGTGCTACATAAGGCACGTAAACGTGTGTTGTTCTCGGTGAAATTTACGGTTTTTATCGCATTATTAGAGAACAATATCTTTCGTATTTTAGTAATTTTTAGAGAAAATTATATGTTTAAGGCGTGAATTTGAATAATGGGTTTAGAAGTGTCAAAAGTGTAATTTGGGCGCTTTTATGTGTTAAATTTATTGAATTATTATTATTTGGGGATGACTACATGTTTTCCATGTTTTATCTATTATGTAGATGCTTAATTTTGAGTGCATAAAGAGGATAAATGAGGCTCAATTCGAATTATAAGAGATAAATATGGAATTGGCTTGAAGAAGAATGGATAACTATGAAGAATCCGATCCTCGGCATATTGACGAAGCGTCCAGGAGTGAATCAAGCGTCCATGAAGCGTCCAGTCATATTTTACATCTGAGTCTCCAGACGCAAGTCGAACAGCGTCTGAATCTCCGTCCAAAGAAATGAACGAAAGTCCACCAAAGAAGACGGGCGTCCGCCGCCGACTTTCGAAAAACCGCCTCTTATTCCTATAAATACAAAGCTGACCCCAACCCTAAGGGATATACTTTTTACTGAGCCGCACTACACATAAAAAAGCTGCGCCTAGAGAGTTCAACCGCATCTTCCCTTCATGAAGATGAGTCCCTCGATCCAATGATCACCAACATGATTGTTGGCTAACGCATAGCAGATGGAACAACCGGAGGATATCACATCAACGTCATCGCAACCATGATTTGTTAGTTTATCTTTAGTTATGATTTTGAATCTGTTTGTTTTATTTATCGTTTGAATCCTGATTTAATCGTTGCGAGTTTTATTAGATAGGAATGTCAATGGGACACTATGTGTTTGAATTTTTATGGAAATATAGTTCAACAATACTTTATCTTTCAATCGGTACAATTGATGATGTTTTGAGGAATCGTATATCGTTAGTTGGGTATTACAATTTGGGAACGAATTGTTGATCTTGTGATGAATGTTATTTGTTTTTCTTGGAAAAGTAAACAAACCCTAGAAATTGATCTAAAGGAATTTAGTCGGTTTCGCGATTGATCATACCAATAAAATCGTATTCGGATCATAAACGGTTGTATGATTATTATGTGATTGAATCTTGGTCATTCCAATTGTCTTCTCTTTATTATCTGTTAATCAAAATCGTTCTTAATTGTCCTAGTTTAAGTTTAGTTTTAGAACCCTAGTACCTGCAACTTTTCTCGCCTATTTTACATTTACGATCGTATCAGGGCGCTTCGTTCACTATAGTGAGCGTTCAGTCAACCTTCTGTCTTTCTGCTGTTTTTTTCTCGCTTATTTTTAGCTTCTGTTTTATTTTCTTTCCTTTAGTTTTTAGTTTATTTCTTAGGTTTAGTTTATAGTTAGATTAATCTTTGTTTTAAGTAATTAGTGACATAACCAACTTAGGAGTTATACCTCAATCTGATAACTATACGATTCCCTTAGGACGACTCGGCAACACCTTATACTACGTACCTTATACTTGGGGTGTTCCGATAATATAAATTTAAAACACGTTTTTAACGAACAAGTGTCACAAAAGACACAATTCTATACGATTCACCATGGTGTTTCCTTCCATTTTGTTCAACGAACAAAAGATCATCAAACCAAATAGTAGTAGACCATCAAAGGAATAAAGGTCAACTACTATACAATAGCATTCTAATCTATATAACATACTGCTAGTCACTTTAATCTAAGCTGCACACAATTGCGATATATCACCTTTAATACAATTATAAATTTGCTTAGAAAATCTGCTCACATAGCATAAGGAATACAATCATTACCTGCTATATTGAACTAATAAAATTGATACATACATCACAAGGTATACAACAATCAACGACCTTTAAGAATAACCACAACATGAATTTATTCAATCATGGCACCATAACACAACACACTTGTAAAATTTAATTTAATCTTAGACCAGCGTGTTTGAGAATATTACATGTCTTATAGCGCTCTGAATCAAATCTATTCATAGAGTATAACAATAATACACTTAACTCTAACAATGATATAGAACATCAATTACGGGATTCTTTCCAAAAATATATCCGATATAACTTGGTTTCCTTACGGCACACTACAAGACATACTACATTAAATAACCATAATGGTACCTTCGATCCAAATAAATCAATGACACATACTAAGTCATTAAAATTTAGTACTTAGTAATACTATATATTATTACTAACCCTTTTTTTTTTTCCTTCTCCAACGTCGGCAAATCATCAAGTTGCATATTGACTCTCCTTTGCCGAGCAAATATATACATATATTTCACAAACTAATTACGGTACATTAATCTTTACAGACATTATCGGCATAATTTCGGAACAGGCACCAAGCAAAGTCATGTACAATTAAACTAGCAAGGATCAAAGAATTCACGTCTCATGCAACCTAATATTCACGGAAAATTAATTATCTGAATTTTCTCGATTGCGTATTGATTTACCAACGCAATGAGTCAACAAATCAATGAAAATAAAATTTTTTTCCTTTTTCTTGGAGCTAATTTGTCGGGAAAATATACTGAGTATCAATCAAAGTTTTCCTAAAATATCCTACGAAATCAATTATATAAACCGATTTAACACGGTTGTCCGCGTAGTACATAAGTAAAGCCATAGCAATTACTTCATTTTAGGTTAAAGCAATCACCAAATATATAGCAGAGAAACACATTAATTGGAACTAGCACACTACTGAGGGCATCGAAACAAATGCATAAAATTATATTAAACAATTGATCGCAAGTGCCAACCGTGCTACCGGAGACCGATTCTATCCATGGTAAATTGCAACAGCCACAACACGTATACAGTACAATTTGTCTTAAGCTTGTTGGTATAGTGTATCGTGTGTGGAGTGATTTACGGAACAGATCCGTAATTTACGGATTAAATTACGGAATATTAATCTAGAAAATAAATCATGTGAATAGAATAATTCATATTATTTAGCAGATCTAACAAAATCAATATTACATGCAGATCTAACTCAAACAATAGATAATAATAGTTTGATGCAGAAAATAAAGGACTAGAGATCAAACCGAGGCGAGTAGTTACTCTTTCCTTAAGACAAATTGCTCCGGTATGGTGCCCACGGTAGTCGCAACTGTCTCCCAAGATACAACGGCTTTACGTCTCGGATTTAGAGGCACTTCAAAAATCCGAGCTCCGGCAAACTTACAGAGTGCTCCGACTTCTCTTCGACTCAATATCTAGATCTACATGAATGACTAGATCTATATGACACTACCTTTGTGGTGGAAAAGACAAGAGAAAACTGAATGCTCCAACCTACATCATTGGGGTTCTTTATATAGTGGAGAGGAGGAGCCAATGCTTGAATGTGATTGGCCAGAACACATCATCAGACTTTTCCCATTGGAAAAGAAATAGGGCCGAAAATATTAAATAAAATTGGCCACCTATTTCCACAATTCTGATTGGTCGGATGACGTGTCTTCTGAATTCTGATTGGTTGGATGATTTAATCGCTCGACTTTTCCCTCAAGAAAAGCAATTTCTGGACGAAAATAATTAATTAATTTCGAATTTAATTTAATTAATTAATTTCGAATTTAATTTAATTAATTCGGACCGATTTAACTTAATTAATCAGAATTCGTTCCCACATTATTCTGGAACCTTCCAACCGCCTCACGATTAACTAATTAATTTCCAGGTTAAATTCATACGAACTTTTGTCTAAAAAATTAATAGTAACAACCCAGCCCAGCCCAGCCCAGCCCAGCCGAGCTCGAGCACGAGCCGCGACGGACGGCGGCGGCGGCGGCGCGCGCGCGCGCGTGTGGAAATATCTAAGTCCTCCCTCCTGCACAAAAGTGCCTTGCCCCTTGGGGTACATTTATAAGAGCATACACTAGCCCTTATATATGGAGCTCAAGTCTCCCATCTTTCCAATGTGGGATATTGAGTTGAGGTACTCCCTTCAACTCTTATCTCCAACACATTTTCAACCAACTTTAGGCATTAATTTCTCATTCACCCGACATCCGAATCGAGTGATTCAAAAGCCCATCATCAACTACTTCGTATGGAGTATTTAATGATATCATTAACTCTCGATGACATACACCGGAGCCTATCCGTAAATCGCGCTAAAGTTGACTATTCAACCCTTCAAAAAAGGCTTTTTCTCCAACAATCCCCACATGAATGAAATTAATGCAAATGCAAATGCAGACTCAAGAGAAGTCGATGAGAAAAATATTGCATCAGGAGAGGTAGCTTCTGGCCTTGAACCTGCCTTAGTGAAGGACTATCGGATTTACTCGGCTAATCAGTGAACTAGGTCTTGAATCTGTTTTAGCCTTTAGTGTAAACCAAGACAATAGCACTCACACAATATTTCCCTAGCACCTTTCGGTTCTCATGGTTGTGTCCGTCTCGGCCTGGACAACACTTGGTTTGAGAAGTGCTTTAGAGAATTCAAGCCTCAAAATTCTCATAGAAGCAGCCCACTTCGCACTTACATAGGTGACCTCCTATCAAGGGTATTCTCGCTACTACCCCACTTGAATATCAAGATATAGGAATCATTAAAAGCTAAGCTTAACCTCACACCATCTGCAGATAGCACTTTTATTCTCTCGAGAATGGGTAAGTCTTTGGACTGCTCTTATAAACTTAGTTGTCCCTTTTGAACCATGATCTTGGGATCTCCAATCAACATGGTTGGGTTGCCCTTTACAAGAAACATGCGTAATAGGCTTGATCCCATTCCGGTTGTCAAAATTGACATCGATCTCTAGCTAAACCTTTTGTGCGCGGATCCGCGAGATTCTCCTTCGATATTACACAATCGATGGAAATCACACCATTAGAGATCAATTATTTAATGGTATTGATCCATTAGAGATCAATTATGTGTCGAGACTTACCATTATACACCCTACTATGTGCCCTTCCTTTAGCCGACTGACTATCGCAGTGTATGCTGATAGCAGCCACTGGCATGGAACATCCTCCAGGAAATTCCAAAGCCATTCAGCTTCTTCTTCAGCCTTATCAAGGCTATAAACTCAGCTTCCATTATGGAACGAGATATGCACGTTTGTCTTGTAGACTTCCAGGACACAGCAGCTCCAACAATCATGGATAAGTATCCACTGGTGGACTTTGAATCTTTCGTATCTGATATCCAGTTGGCATCACAGTATCCTTCTAATACTGCTGGATATCTAGTATATCGTAGTCCCAGACTCATAGTGTTCTTCATGTACCTCAACAACCTATAAAGGCTTTCCCATGATTATGATCTGGATTACTCGTGAACCCACTCAGTTTCTTCACTGAACATGCTAAGTCTGGTCATGTACAGTTGGTTATGCACATCAGACTTCCGATCACTTGAGAATATCTCAATTGATGCACAGGTTCATCTATGTTCTTGACTAAGTGCATACTTAAGTCAAGTGGAGTGCTCACATCTGCAACTCTCAGGTCCTTCACATTGAGGTCCCTTGTCAACATCCTTTCGTATTCATGATACTCTCATGAGTACTTCCCATTATTAGCATGTCATAGACATACTTTCACATAAGTGTGTTCTTAATGTAGACATATATATGTCCTACCTACTTGACAACATAACATTGTCAAACTCGATATGCCGTTGCTCTGGCTATTATTCGAGCCACAGAGAGACTTAACAAGTCTACACACCTTACTCTCTTAGCCTGGAACTATGAACCCATCAGGTTGTTCCAAGTACATCTCTTCCTTCAACTTACCACAAACATCCATTTGATGGATTTCCAGGTTATAGTCTCCAGCTATACCGACGAGAACCCTTATATAAGTAATTCTCGTAACTGGTGAGTAAGAAGTCAAGGCCTTCTTTCTGTCGATACCCTCAGGCTACCAACAATGCCTTACAATAAATCCATCAACCTTTAACTTCTTCTTGAAGATCCACTTGCACTCGAGTGGTTTATTTCCCGGTGGAAGATCAACCAACTCCCAAGTGCGGTTTTGCATGATGGATTTTTCTATTTATAGCCTCTTTCCAGAAATAACTTCTAGAATTGACATTGCCTCAGCATATGTCCTGGGTTTGTTTTCTACCATATAGGTCAGAAAATCAGGACCAAAAGACTGGGAAGTCTTAGCCCCCTTACTACGATGAGGTTCCTCAAATTCTTGAGAATCACTCTCTTTTTCAGACTCATATGCCCGCTTACTCATGCTTGCTTCTTTTTTTTTTCAACACTTTCCTTACAAGGAAAGATATCCGCAATGAACACCACATTCTTAGACTCGATGATGACATGTTAATGTACATCATTGATGTCTGATTTATGCACCAGAAACAATATGCACTAATGATTTTAGGTCCTATCACTCACTTTGGTTTAGGCACTTCGACCTCAGCCAAACACCCCCACATTTCCAAGAATCTGTAGTCTTTCCACAGTTCACATGGGATAGCAACCTTCTTCTTTGAAGGGATGTTGTTCAGAATGAATTCATTGAAAGGCGGCTCCCCCACAAGTTACGAGGTAAACCCGAACTCATTAACATAGCATCCATCAACTCTTTAAGAGTTTGGTTCTTCGTCTAGCATTACCGTTTAGTAGAGGTGTCTATGGTATAGTTGTTTGATGAATAATGCCGGGCCTTAGCAAGACTCATGAAACAATACATCATATCCACTACCACAATCACTACAGATGTGTCTCATCCGTTTGCTATGTTTATTATCACCGTCATTCTGACAACCTTCAAGGCATCACAAGCCTTATCTTCGCTTTCCAGCCTTTAATCATCAAACTATTTGGTGCTATGGTCAATAAAAGTAACAAGATACTTTTATCACCTCTAGTTTACACAAATCTAGAGGTTTTGTGTTCCTTTCTACCGGTCAACCGGTGAGTTAGCCAACATGGCTTCAACACATATTAGACACTTGTGATGAGGATCAAATTTCAAATTTGGCAACAACACCATGTTCATCAATAGACGAACGAATTTGAAAATTTGCAATTCCTAGTCATAGTGTCACAAGCAAATTACTCAAGCATGTAAGCAATTCTTAAAGCCAATATTCGGGCTTTTTCACGAGCATCACTTTTGTGCTCAGCAGGCGCTTTCACTTTGTCAACATATTAGTCAATCTGGTTTGAGCATTCAAACCATCTTATGTTGCACCACCGAACTTCTCCATCCAAGAGATAAGATTAACCGGTCACTTTGTGCTACGTCTAGTGCTACATAAGGCACGTAAGCGTGTGTTGTTCTCGGTGAAATTTATGGTTTTATCGCATTATTAGAGAACAATATCTTTTCGTATTTTAGTAATTTTAGAAAAATTATATGTTTAAGGCGTGAATTTGAATAATGGGTTTAGAAGTGTCAAAAGTGTAATTTGGGCGCTTTTATGTGTTAAATTTATTGAATTATTATTATTTGGGGATGACTACATGTTTTCCATGTTTTATCTATTATGTAGATGCTTAATTTCGAGTGCATAAAGAGGATAAATGAGGCTCAATTCGAATTATAAGAGATAAATATGGAATTGGCTTGAAGAAGAATGGATAACTATGAAGAATCCGATCCTCAGCATATTGGACGAGCGTCCAGGAGTGAACTGGCGTCCATGAAGCGTCCAGAGTCATATTTTACATACAGAGTCTCCAGACGCAAGCTGAACGAGCGTCTGAATCTCCGTCCAAAGAAATGAACGAGCGTCCACCAAAGAAGACGGGCGTCCGCCGCCGACTTTCAGCAAACCGCCTCTTATTCCTATAAATCAAAGAAGCCCCAACCCTAGGGGATATACTTTTTACTGAGCCGCAATACACATAAAAAAAAAGTGCGCCTAGAGAGTTTAGCCGCATCTTCCTTCATGAAGATGAGTCCTCTCGATCAAATGATCACCAACATGATTGTTGGCTAAACGCATAGCAGATGGAACAACCGGAGGATATCACATCAACGCGTCATCGCAACCATGATTTGTTAGTTTATCTTTAGTTATGATTTTGAATACGCTGTTTTATTTATCGTTTGAATCCTGATTTAATCGTTGCGAGTTTTATTAGATAGGAATGTCAATGGGACTCTATGTGTTTGAATTTTTATGGAAATATAGTTCAACAATACTTTATCTTTCAATCGGTACAATTGATGATGTTTTGAGGAATCATATATCGTTAGTTGGGTATTACAATTTGGGAGCAATTGTTGATCTTGTGATGAATGTTATTTGTTTTTCTTGGAAAAGTAAAAAAACCTAGAAATTGATCTAAAGGAATTTAGTCGGTTTCGCGATTGATCATACCAATAAAATCGTATTCGGATCATAAATCGGTTGTATGATTATTATGTGATTGAATCTTGGTACATTCCAATCGCTCTTCTCTTTATTATCTCATTAATCAAAATCGTTCTTAATTGTCCTAGTTTAAGTTTAGTTTTTAGAACCCTAGTACCTGCAACTTTTCTCGCTATTTTCTCGCTTTACGATCGTATCAGGGCGCTGTTCACTATAGTGAACGTTAGTCCCACCTTCCTGCTCTTCTTTGCTTTTTTTACGCTTATTTTTAGCTTCGTTTTATTTTCTTTCCTTTAGTTTTTAGTTTATTTCTTAGGTTTAGTTTATAGTTAGATTAATCTTAGTTTTAAGTAATTAGTGACATAACCAACTTGGAGTTATACCTCAATCTGATAACTATACGATTCCTTAGGACGACTCGGCAACACCTTATACTACGTACCTTATACTTGGGGTGTTCCGATAATATAAATTTAAAACACGTTTTTAACAAGTTTTTGGCGCCGTTGCCGGGGAATCGGTAACGGTTGTCAGATTCTTCGTAGGTATAGTTTCTCTAGTTAGTAACTATCTTAGGTTTTAGATTAGTTTTGTTTTCCTTAGTCTCAGTTTGTTTATCTTCTATTTCCTGTTGTTTTTCTGCTCTGATCCTCGTTTTTGACTTTTGAGCGAACGTCCAATCATCTGAGACGCCCGTTCATTCGAGAAAAATTCCCTTTTTATCTCATTTAATCGATCGAGCGAGCGTCGGCCTCTCAAACGCCCGTTTGTTTAGTAAATACGCCTCTGAATCGCTTTTAGTACACCAGGCGGCGTCTATTGAACCAGGCGCCCGTCCGGGAACTTCCTTGAGACAAACGCTCGTTCACGATTACGAGCGCCCGTCCGTCTATCTTTCTTGTTCTTCTCCTTTCTTCTCTTAGCTTGTATTCCAAGGTTAACTCTTCACAACTGACTTTTAGTCGGTGTTGACCTCTCTGTTGTCCTCCTGTTTATGCAAACCGAAAGCAAGAAGGACCTCTCTCTTTGATCCAGAACCGGGCGGTCCATCCTAAGAAGAAGGCTTTTTCCCGATCTAGACATCATGGTGACCAAGTTCAAAATCCGAATCTAGTTCCTCCTAATCCAGCCCTCCCAAATCAAAATCCAGGACCTCAAGCTCAAATTTGAATCGGCTCCTTCAACAAATACAGGTTGTTACAACAACAACGAGAATCGACAAGTCAAGCTACAAAACCAATTGCAACAACTCCATCAAGCCCAAAGCAAGCCCGGCTAAATCAAGACCCCTATGCCCTTTATCTTTACCAAGACTTCTGGAGGGGCATAGACCTATTCGACCTCCAGATATGGGGCAAGTACATTTCGATCTCGAAGAATGGAGTGGTTGGGTGGTCCAAAATAGCTCTTTTCATGGCACCGCTCAAGAAGATCCTCATGACTTCTTGTCCACTTTTGTTCAAATTTGCGAAGCGAGCCATTATCCGGTGTTGATTCGAGATTGTTAAGTTTGAAACTTTTCCCGTTTGCTTTAAAGGTGAAGCAAACAGATGGTTCAAATCCTTACCCCATCACTCTCTCCATACCAGGCCGATGTTAAAAGAGCCTTCGCTCTGAAATTGCTTTCACCTGGAACGATAATGGGCCTTAAACGTGATATAGCTAATTTTGAGCAATTAGAAGGAGAAAGCGTAGGAAAGGCCTGGGAAAGGTTGAATTTGTTAATGAGGAAATGCCCTAACCATGGATACACTCGACATGAGCTCCTAGAATTATTCTATCGGGTGTTACTCAACCCAATAGAGATTATCTAGATTCCACGACTCATGGATCTTTTAGGCTGGCGGAGGAGATGATCTCGCTATATAGGGTAGTCAAACAATTGCCAAGAACAACATGTGGTCAACCTCTAGGAAGACCCATGTTGAGGAAGATAAGAGGAAATCATTTGCAAGCGATCCTGTGACCACGATGTTGGTTGCTCAAGTGGAAATGATAAACCAACAGATGGCTAATTTACAAATGCAAAGAAACGAAGGGATCGGCGGATATGAGTCTTACGGGAACGCAGCGAGCAATGAGAACGGAGATGAAGTAAATGCGATAGGCAACGAGAATCAAACTTTTCGTAATTTTCAATCAAAATTACGGTCAATCAAGCTATAATCCAAACCGTAACTTTTAAAATCCATGAAAGCTTATTATTATCGCCACCGGCGCATCCAATTCAAACCAGTCCTTCAACTCCAACAATCAAAGGCCCCAAGGCAATTGGGCTCAAACACAAAATCCACACCCACCTCTATCTCTCAAAAGAAATTCGATGAGCTAGTAGATATGGTGCAAGCACTAGCCACCGGTCAAAAGGCGATAGAGAGAGACAGATTGGCGGATGGTCGATCAACAAGCAAGCAGGCCCCAAGGAAGACTGCCGAGTTACACAGATAAAAATCCTAAGGCGAAGTAAGTGCACTCAGAATGCCATCACACCGCAGGTGGAATTATGGACAAGAGGAGGAGTTGAATGCGCTTACACTTAGAAGCGGAAAGAGAGTTGGACCCGAGAAGTCGTCGGAAGCGAGTAGCCCCTCCCGGCGCCATGAGTTCGAGGAGGGGATAAGCGGCAGAACAAATACCAAGAAAGCGACAGGTGGCGAGAGCCGAATGATAATGATTCCTCGGGAAAGTGATGAGGATGTTGAAAAGAGTAGTCGGATGGCCGAACCCCCGACTAAAAGAAAAAGTTTGAAAAGTTTGTCGGATGGAAGGATAAGGAGGATGAAGCCATTAAAAATTAAATTCCAATCAATCATCCGAAAACCCTTCCTTATCCAAAGAAAGAAAAATGAGAATACTTTGAACTCGATAAAACTTACGATGGAGTGAGGGAAGTCGCTTAGAGAAACCATGGTGACTATGCCTTTTGCCGAAGTGTTAATCGAGATGCCTAAATGCTCCAAGTTTCTTAAGGGCGCTGTGTGGAAGTAAGAAAGAAGGTCGAAAGGAATGGCGATGAAGTGCTAAACGAAGAATGCTCGGCAATTTCTCGAGCATTGCAATAAAACGTGGTGACCCGGACGACCTTCAATCTCTTGCATGATCGAAGGCGCGACGTTCCACAATGTCTTATGCGACTCTGGTGCCTCTGTTAATGTGATGCCTTTGAACATCCGCAAAAGTCTCGGGTTGGACAAAAGGCTAAGGAGCGCCCGTCTCTCTTCGATTGGTGGACAAATCTAGCCGTTTAGCGGCCGGTTGCGTTAACAATGTCCTTACCCATGTTAAACAATTGGTGTTTCCAACCGATCAAGTTATATTGGACTACCAATCGACAAGGAAATGCCCACGATCTTAGGCCGCCTTTCTTGGACACCTCTCTTTGCCACCATTGACTTCCACATGGCCAAATTACCTTGAGAATAGGAGACACTTCCATTTCCATCGAGCAAGGTAAAGTTCAAAGAATCCCCAATTCAGGGAATTTCATTCATTGAAGCAATTTATGGGGATGAATCGACCACGATGAAGAGCTCGCAGAGACAGGAGCCCCGGATGTCATAAATCACGAAGAAGAAGAAAACAAGCTGTTCAAGAGCCGTAGTCATCAGAAATTTGTCTCAACAACTTGCGCATCACCGAGCCTATAAGTGAATGTAAAATTTGGGACATTCCAGGGTGAGCAAAGGTGGTGATCTCAAGGAGCTCAATCAGCGGACTTTAACCTTGCCGAAGAGGAAATTTTAATGGGAAGCTGGGATGAAATCAAATTACGGAGAGAGCTACCCATTGGGAGTTGGATGATTGGGAGCGACTTGCCGATGAACTTGAAGAAGAAGAGCTTAAGAAGGTGATTGCACATCGCAAAGAAGAAACGGAAGTGGACGGGGAGATTCCTTTTGATGACGTGATTCAATACCTTCTGGGGATTACTCCCGTGAAGATGAGGTGTTTTTCATCAACCGTCCAAACTCAAATAGAAAAAGGTGGTCCGTTAAAATCTAGCATCGAGCAACCACCGTTGACTTAGAGTTGAAACCACTTCATGAAAGATCTAAAATACATCTTTCTTAAAGACAAGGATAAGTTGCCCTAATCATCTCGTCTAAACTCGAGCCTGAGCAAGAGGCAAAATTGATCAAAGTCTTTGGAGAAACATATCCTCGCGTTCGGATGGCGGTGGGCGATATCGGAGAGAATCAGCCCGGATGTATGCATGCATAAGATCCGAACGGAGGAAGGAGCGAAAAAGGTCGAGACAACCGCAAAGAAGGTGAATCCGCTTATGCGGAGAGGTTGTCAAAAAGGAGATCATCAAATGGCTTGATATGGGGATTATTTATGCCATCGCCGACGGTGAGTGGGTTAGCCCTACTCAAGTTGTGCCAAAGAAGGGGTATTACCGTGAGAAAAAATGAAAAAGGGAGGAAATTGCTTTACGCCTTGTGATGGTTATAGGTCTGCATTGATTATCGCAGATTGAACGAAGTCACCGCAAAAGATCATTTCCCTTACCCTTCATTGACCAAATAATTGAAAGACGAGTGGTCACAAATATTATTGTTTTCTCGATGGATATTCGGTACTTCCAGGATAGCCATCGATCCTAATGACCGAGAAAAGACCACGTTTACGTGTCCATCTGGTACTTTTGCTTTTCGCAGAATGCCATTCGGCCTATGCAATGGACCCGCGACTTTTCAACGGTGCATGTTAGCCATTTTGATGGACTTGTAGAGCAATGCATGGAGGTCTTTATGGATGACTTCTCGATCTATGGCGGCGGCTTTGATGAGATCTTAAGGAATCTAGATATGGTACTCCAAATGATGTGTTGAGAAAAATTTGGTGCTTAAGCGGGAGAAATGCCATTTTCTAGTTGAAAGGATTGTTTTGGGACACAAGTTGTCCAAAGAAGGTATTCGGTGGATAGGGCTAAAGTAGAGGCCATTGAGAAAATGTCATATCCAAAGACAGTTAAGGAGGTACGAGGATTCTGGGACATGTAGGCTTCTATCGGCGTTTTATTAAAGATTTTTAGACTATAGCAAAGCCGCTATCCAACCTCTTTGAAAGAGGAAGTAGAGTTCGTGTTTGATGATGCGTGTAAGGAAGCTTTCAAATGCTTAAAGGATAAGTTAACCAAATGCCCCCATTTTGATCGCGCCCGACCGACTAAACCTTTCGAACTCATGTGCGATGCCTCTAACTACGCTATAGGCGCAGTTCTAGGGCAAAGAATTGACAAAAAGTTCAGACCAATCTACTATGCGAGCCGCACTTTGAACCCAGCTCAGTGTAACTACACTACTACAGAGAAAGAATTCCTAGCAGTCGTTTTTGCTATGGATAAGTTTCGAAGTTACCTTCTTGGGTCTCGAGTTGTGGTTTGGACAGATCATGCAGCATTACGCTACCTCATGGAAAAGCAGACGCCAAACCAAGGTTACTTGAGATGGATTACGATACTACATGAATTTGACCTTGAAATTAAGGATAAGAAAGGTAGCGAAAATGTTGTAGCTGATCACTTATCTCGCTTAGTGAACGTGGGTGACGAAAACACTAAGGAAATAGGCATTGACTTTCCAACTGAGCAATTAATGAGGCTAGAGAATGTGAGGCCGTGGTATGCTGATTACGTCAATTACTTAGCGATTGGACATCTAGAAGAGATGACGTGTCGTGAGGAAGAAGAAGTTTTTCGGTGACTTGAAGTATCTCGTATGGGAGGATCCACATTTGTTTAAAGTCCGCAAAGGCGGGTTGCTTAGAAGGTGTGTTCGAACATGAACAACTGGATATCTTAGAGCAATGTCACAGTGGCCTATTGGTGGACACTACGGAGCACCAAAGATCGCTAAGAAAATCCTTCAAGCTGGATTTTGCTAGCCTACTCTGTTCAAAGACGCCAGCCTTTTGCAAAGGCCGTGATAGATGCCAAAGAGTAGGAGGCTCGAGTAATAGGATGGAGATGCCTTTGAGGCCTATTTTGGAATGTGAAGTCTTCGACGTGTGGGGCATCGATTTCATGGGACCTTTTCCATCATCGTGCGGTAATAAATATATCCTAGTCTGCGTTGACTATGTTTCCAAGTGGGTAGAGGCTATAGCCACCCAAACCAATGATCACAAAGTTGTAAAGAAATTCTTGCAAAAGAATATCTTTACTAGATTTAGCTGTCCTAGAGCCCTTATCGGTGATGAAGGTTCGCACTACAGAATGCACCACTAGATAAAATTCTTGAAAGATATGGTGTCAAGCATAAGATTGGTACACCATACCACCCCAAACCAAAGGCCAAGTCGAAGTAAGCAAATGAAAGTCTAAAGCGGATTTTGGAAAACGGTGAATTCGAATAGATCCAACTGAGTCCAAAATTGACGACGCACTGGGCTTATCGTCTCGCGTTCAAGACCCCTATGGGTACGTCGCCCTTTCAAATGGTTTACGGCAAGGCGTGCCATCTACCGGATCGGTGAGCACGCAGAGCTTCTTGGGCTATTAAATACTTGAACTTCGATAGCCACTCTGTGGCGAGAAAAGATTATCGCAATGCATGAGCTCGATGAATTCGGACTCGGGGCCTACGAGAACGCAAAACTGAGCAAGGAAAGAACGAAAGCGCTCCATGATGCTAAAATAAAGGACGAGAGATTTCAAGGTAGGAGAGATGGCTTTACTTTACAACACCAGATTACATCTGTTTCTTTGGCAAGCTTAAGTCCGTATGGTCCGGACCCTTTGAAATTGTCGAAGTTCATCCGGGAGGAGCGATTTCCTTGAAGAAGTACAGCGGTCAACCTTTTAAAGTAAACGGTCACAGATTGAAAAAGTATTTTGGCCAACCTTATGAAGTACACGAGGTCATATACTTTCAAAAGTTGGTTGACGCGTGCTGATGTCTTTGAATTGTGATGAGATTCCATCCGATTTCTTTGCTTGAATGATGACATTCTTACCCTTAAAAAAGCTTCTACCACGATTCCTGCACCTATCATTGCTTGGTGGTGCCACATGTAGAAGAAGTTGAGACAAAGGCGAAAGTCAAGTCTTTGTCTGAGAACCAAGTTAAAAAACTTGGTAGGGCATTTCACTTGTGGAGGTTGTGGTCAAACCTCGGTCCTTCACTCGATTCGATGATGAGGTGGCAGCATTTAAGCCAAAGTGGCCCGCCGGGTTGACTTTGAAGAGTATGTCAAGCTAATGACATAAAAAGAGCGCTTACAGGAGGCAACCTAGCTTTGTTTCTTTTCTCTTTAAGTAAGCTATTTACTGCTTTCATTGTAGGAGTAGTACCTTGGTTGTTTGAGTGAGATGTTGTGTTCCTACGAGTTGTTGAATGTTTCGTTTATGTTTATTCATATACCCTTTGTACCCGAGATTATATGTATGTCGAGTCTTTGCGAGATACCTTAGAGCGGTGTTCGAGCTATTCTAGCCAATGTTGTCAATTCGAGTTGCGGTGGTACATTCATGCTACGGCCTCGACTCTGCTAACTTTCATCCGACAACCAACTTTGTTGAAACCAAATAAGTTTTCTTTTTTTCTTTCTTTTATTTTGCACATTCCGAGGACATAATGTGATTTAAGTGTGGGGGTGTGTCTGGTATGTTTTTATGCTATATCTTTGAAATGTGAGTGAATTTTTAAATTTAAATAAAATTTAAATTTTTTGTGAGTCTCGAGCATATGATTGAAACTGCAATGCTTGCTAGTTGTAGTTTTCTAACGATGATAGTATGTGACTTAGTGAGATAATTATAGCGTGTCTTTACTTTTATGGAGATAGTATTCGTTTTTCACGTTCACGAGAGCCATTGATTTTGAAACAAGATTTTTGAACTATATCCTTTCATTATTTTGATGATTTATCTTAGGAAGGCCAGTATAGTGACACCTTAGTTAGACCGTGTGCTGTGAATATCATAAAGTTTGAATGTGATAAGTGAGATGTAACTTATGTCTTGAAAAAATGAATAAGTAGTGAATCATAATAAATACGTTTGTCGGAAGCTGGTTTATGATTTGGGTGAGGTAGGTGTACCACGTATGTCCTATTCCACTATGATGACCAAAAGCTCACGATAGTCGGGTTTATAGCTACGATGATTTGAGTAGGTAGGGGATTATCACGAAATGTCCTACTCTACTATGACGGGTAAGAGCTTATTCGATATCGTTGAATTTGAAAATTTTGAAAAATGATGAATAAGAATAAAAATAGAGTGAAGTCTTTGTTATCATGGATCTTATACCCAGTAGAACCGCATGATATGCTTGTAGGGATTATCCTCTTGAGTGTGCGTGGGAAGGCTTAGTGTGAAGCTATTCTTTGCCTGCATACTCTAGGATAGTCATTGAAATTTTTGAGAGGATATTCCTCTGAAAGGCTTGTTAAATTTGAGAAGGGCTTGTCACACATACACTGAATCTATCTCTGTGATGGTATTGTTGGCTATAGTTGTTGTATCTTTTGTTACGTGAGTTAGAGATCTATGTGGAGTGCATGAGAGTTGAGCTATAGTTTTGATTGTTTTGTCCGGGACGAACAAAAGTTCAAGTGTGGGGGAGTTGTTCTCGGTGAAATTTATGGTTTTTATCGCATTATTAGAGAACAATATCTTTCGTATTTTAGTAATTTTTAGAGAAAATTATATGTTTAAGGCGTGAATTTGAATAATGGGTTTAGAAGTGTCAAAAGTGTAATTTGGGCGCTTTTATGTGTTAAATTTATTGAATTATTATTATTTGGGGATGACTACATGTTTTCCATGTTTTATCTATTATGTAGATGCTTAATTTCGAGTGCATAAAGAGGATAAATGAGGCTCAATTCGAATTATAAGAGATAAATATGGAATTGGCTTGAAGAAGAATGGATAACTATGAAGAATCCGATCCTCAGCATATTGGACGAGCGTCCAGGAGTGAACTGGCGTCCATGAAGCGTCCAGAGTCATATTTTACATACAGAGTCTCCAGACGCAAGCTGAACGAGCGTCTGAATCTCCGTCCAAAGAAATGAACGAGCGTCCACCAAAGAAGACGGGCGTCCGCCGCCGACTTTCAGCAAACCGCCTCTTATTCCTATAAATACAGCAGCAGCCCCAACCCTAAGGGATATACTTTTTTACAGAGCCGCACTACACATAAAAAAAAAAGCTGCGCCCTAGAGAGTTCAACCAAGATCTTCCTTCATGAAGATGAGTCCTCCAGATCCAATGATCACCAACATGATTGTTGGCTAAACGCATAGCGATGGAACAACCGGAGGATATCACATCAACGTCATCGCAACCATGATTTGTTAGTTTATCTTTAGTTATGATTTTGAATACTGCTTGTTTTATTTATCGTTTGAATCTGATTTAATCGTTATGAGTTTTATTAGATAGGAATGTCAATGGGACTCTATGTGTTTGAATTTTTATGGAAATATAGTTCAACAATACTTTATCTTTCAATCGGTACAATTGATGATGTTTTGAGGAATTATATATCGTTCGTTGGGTATTACAATTTGGGAACGAATTGTTGATCTTGTGATGAATGTTATTTGTTTTTCTTGGAAAAGTAAACAAACCCTAGAAATTGATCTAAAGGAATTTAGTCGGTTTCGCGATTGATCATACCAATAAAATCGTATTCGGATCATAAAGCGTTGTATGATTATTATGTGATTGAATCTTGGGTCGCTCCACTTTGTCTTCTCTTTTATTATCTGTTAATCAAAATCATTCTTAATTGTCCTAGTTTAAGTTTAGTTTTTAGAACCCTAGTACCTGCAACTTTTCTGCCTATTTTCTGTTTCTGATCGTATCCAGACGCTCGTTCACTATAGTGAACGTTCGTCCAACCTTCCTGTCTTTCTGTTTTTTTTCTGCTTATTTTTAGCTTCTGTTTTATTTTCTTTCCTTTAGTTTTTAGTTTATTTCTTAGGTTTAGTTTATAGTTAGATTAATCTTAGTTTTAAGTAATTAGTGACATAACCAACTTAGGAGTTATACCTCAATCGATAACTATACGATTCCTTAGGACGACTCGGCAACACCTTATACTACGTTACCTTATACTTGGGGTGTTCCGATAATATAAATTTAAAACACGTTTTTAACGAACAAGTGTCACAAAAGACACAATTCTATACGATTCACCATGGTGTTTCCTTCCATTTTGTTCAACGAACAAAAGATCATCAAACCAAATAGTAGTAGACCATCATAGGAATAAAGGTCAACTACTATACAATAGCATTCTAATCTATATAACATACTGCTAGTCACTTTAATCTAAGCTGCACACACAATTGCGATATATCACCTTTAATACAATTATAAATTTGCTTAGAAAATCTGCTCACATAGCATAAGGAATACAATCATTACCTGCTATATTGAACTAATAAAATTGATACATACATCGCAAGGTATACAACAATCAACGACCTTTAAGAATAACCACAACATGAATTTATTCAATCATGGCACCATAACACAACACACAATCAGAAAATTTAATTTAATCTTAGACCGAAGCGTGTTTCAGAATATTACATGTCTTATAGCGCTCTGAATCAAATCTATTCATAGAGTATAACAATAATACACTTAACTCTAACAATGATATAGAACATCAATTACCGGGATTCTTTCCAAAAATATATCCGATATAACTTGGTTTCCTTACGGCACACTACAAGACATACTACATTAAATAACCATAATGGTACCTTCGATCCAAATAAATCAATGACACATACTAAGTCATTAAAATTTAGTACTTAGTAATACTATATATTATTACTAACCCTTTTTTTTTTCCTTCTCCAACGTCAGCAATCATCAAGTTGCATATTGACTCTCCCTTGCCGAGCAAATATATACATATATTTCACAAACTAATTCTGGTACATTAATCTTTACAGACATTATCGGCATAATTTCCGGAACAGGCACCAAGCAAAGTCATGTACAATTAAACTAGCAAGGGATCAAAGAATTCACGTCTCATGCAACCTAATATTCACGGAAAATTAATTATCTGAATTTTCTCGATTGCGTATTGATTTACCAACGCAATGAGTCAACAAATCAGCGAAAATAAAATTTTTTTTCTTTTCTTGGAGCTAATTTGTCGGGAAAATATCTTGAGTATCAATCAAAGTTTTCCCTAAAATATCCCACGAAATCAATTATATAAACTGACGAACACGGTTGTCCGGCGAGTACATAAGTAAAGCCATAGCAATTACTTCATTTTCGGTTAAAGCAATCAGCCAAATATATAGCAGAGAAACCTGTTAATTGGAACTAGCACACTACAGAGGCATCGAAACAAAAGCATAAAATTATATTAAACAATTGATCGCAAGTGCCAACCGTGCTACCGGAGACCGATTCTATCCATGGTAAATTGCAACAGGCCACAACACGTATACAGTACAATTTGTCTTAAGCTTGTTGGTATAGTGTATCGTGTGTGGAGTGATTTACGGAACAGATCCGTAATTTACGGATTAAATTACGGAATATTAATCTAGAAAATAAATCATGTGAATAGAATAATTCATATTATTTAGCAGATCTAACAAAATCAATATTACATGCAGATCTGACTCAAACAATAGATAATAATAGTTTGATGCAGAAAATAAAGGACTAGAGATCAAACCGAGGCGAGTAGTTACTCTTTCCTTAAGACAAATTGCTCCGGTATGGTGCCCACGGTAGTCGCAACTGTCTCCCAAGATACAACGGCTTTACGTCTCGGATTTAGAGGCACTTCAAAAATCCGAGCTCCGGCGAACTTACAGAGTGCTCCGACTTCTCTTCGACTCAATATCTAGATCTACATGAATGACTAGATCTATATGACACTACCTTTGTGGTGGAAAAGACAAGAGAAAACTGAATGCTCCAACCTACATCATTGGGGTTCTTTATATAGTGGAGAGGAGGAGCCAATGCTTGAATGTGATTGGCCAGAACACATCATCAGACTTTTCCCATTGGAAAAGAAATAGGGCCGAAAATATTAAATAAAATTGGCCACCTATTTCCACAATTCTGATTGGTCGGATGACGTGTCTTCTGAATTCTGATTGGTTGGATGATTTAATCGCTCGACTTTTCCCTCAAGAAAAGCAATTTCTGGATGAAAATAATTAATTAATTTCGAATTTAATTTAATTAATTAATTTCGAATTTAATTTAATTAATTCGGACCGATTTAACTTAATTAATCAGAATTCGTTCCCACATTATTCTGGAACCTTCCAACCGCCTCACGATTAACTAATTAATTTCCAGGTTAAATTCATACGAACTTTTGTCTAAAAAATTAATAGTAACAACCCAGCCCAGCCGAGCTCGAGCACGAGCCGCGACGGACGGCGGCGGCGGCGGCGCGCGCGCGCGTGTGGAAATATCTAAGTCCTCCCTCCTGCACAAAAGTGCCTTGCCCCTTGGGGTACATTTATAAGAGCATACACTAGCCCTTATATATGGAGCTCAAGTCTCCCATCTTTCCAATGTGGGATATTGAGTTGAGGTACTCCCTTCAACTCTTATCTCCAACACATTTTCAACCAACTTTAGGCATTAATTTCTCATTCACCCGACATCCGAATCGAGTGATTCAAAAGCCCATCATCAACTACTTCGTATGGAGTATTTAATGATATCATTAACTCTCGATGACATACACCGGAGCCTATCCGTAAATCGCGCTAAAGTTGACTATTCAACCCTTCAAAAAAGGCTTTTTCTCCAACAATCCCCCACATGAATGAAATTAATGCAAATGCAAATGCAGACTCTGAAGAGAAGTCAGACAGAAAAATATTGCATCAGGAGAGGTAGCTTCTGGCCTTGAACCTGCCTTAGTGAAGGACTATCGGATTTACTCGGCTAATCAGTGAACTAGGTCTTGAACTGTTTAGCCTTTAGTGTAAACCAAGACAATAGCACTCACACAATATTTCCCCTAGCACCTTTCGGTTCTCATGGTTGTGTCCGTCTCGGCCCTGGACAACACTTGGTTTCAGAAAGTGCTTTAGAGAATTCAAGCCTCAAAATTCTCATAGAAGCGGCCCCACTTCGCACTTACATAGGTGACCTCCTATCAAGGGTATTCTGCCCTACCCCACTTGAATATCAAGATATAGGAATCATTAAAAGCTAAGCTTAACCTCACACCATCTGCAGATAGCACTTTTATTCTCTCAGAATGGGTAAGTGCTGGACTGTTCCTTATAGCTTAGTTGTCCCTTTTGAACCATGATCTTGGGATCTCCAGTCAACATGGTTGGGTTGCCACTACAAGGAAACATGCGTAATAGGCTTCAGTCCCATTCCGGTTGTCAAAATTGACATCTGATCTCTAGCTAAACCTTTTGTACGCGGATCCGCGAGATTCTCCTTCGATATTACACAATCGATGGAAATCACACCATTAGAGATCAATTATTTAATGGTATTGTGTCTACGGCGTATGTGTCGAGACTTACCATTATACACCCTACTATGTGCCCTTCCTTTAGCCGACTGACTATCGCAGTGTATGCTGATAGCAGCCACTGGCATGGAACATCCTCCAGGAAATTCCAAAGCCATTCAGCTTCTTCTTCAGCCTTATCAAGGCTATAAACTCAGCTTCCATTATGGAACGAGATATGCACGTTTGTCTTGTAGACTTCCAGGACACAGCAGCTCCACCAATCATGGATAAGTATCCACTGGTGGACTTTGAATCTTTAAATTCGATATCCAGCTTGGCATCACAGTATCCTTCTAATACTGCTGGATATCTAGTATATCGTAGTCCCGCACTCATAGTGTTCTTCATGTACCTCAACAACCTATAAAGGCTTTCCCATGATTATGATCTGGATTACTCGTGAACCCACTCAGTTTCTTCACTGAACATGCTAAGTCTGGTCATGTACAGTTGGTTATGCACATCAGACTTCCGATCACTTGAGAATATCTCAATTGATGCACGAGTTCATCTATGTTCTTGACTAAGTGCATACTTAAGTCAAGTGGAGTGCTCACATCTGCAACTCTCGTGTCCTTCACATTGAGGTCCCTTGTCAACATCCTTTCGTATTCATGATACTCTCATGAGTACTTCCCATTATTAGCATGTCATAGACATACTTTCACATAAGTGTGTTCTTAATGTAGACATATATATGTCCTACCTACTTGACAACATAACATTGTCAAACTCGATATGCCGTTGCTCGGCTATTATTCGAGCCACAGAGAGAGACTTAACAAGTCTACACACCTTCCTCTCTTAGCCTGGAACTATGAACCCATCAGGTTGTTCCAAGTACATCTCTTCCTTCAACTTACCACAAACATCCATTTGATGGATTTCCAGTTATAGTCTCTCGGCTATACCGAGCGAGAACCCTTATATAAGTAATTCTCGTGGCGGTGAGTAAGAAGTCAAGGCCTTCTTTACATGTCGATACCTCTCAGGCTACCAACAATGCCTTACAATAAATCCATCAACCTTTAACTTCTTCTTGAAGATCCACTTGCACTCGAGTGGTTTATTTCCCGGTGGAAGATCAACCAACTCCCAAGTGCGGTTTTGCATGATGGATTTTTCTATTTATAGCCTCTTTCCAGAAATAACTTCTAGAATTGACATTGCCTCAGCATATGTCCTGGGTTTGTTTTCTACCATATAGGTCAGAAAATCGGGACCAAAAGACCCAGGAAGTCTTAGCCCCTTACTACGATGAGGTTCCTCAAATTCTTGAGAATCACTCTCTTTTTGCACTCATATGCCCGCTTACTCATGCTTGCTTCTTTTTTTCAACACTTTCCTTACAAGGAAAGATATCCATAATGAACACCACATTCTTAGACTCGATGATGACATGTTAATGTACATCATTGATGTCTGATTATGCACCGAAAACAATATGCACTAATGATTTTAGGTCCTATCACTCACTTTGGTTTAGGCACTTGACCTCAAACCAAACACCCCACATTTCCAAGAATCAGTAGTCTTTCCACAGTTCACATGGGGTAGCAACCTTCTTCTTTGAAGGGATGTTGTTCGAGAATGAATTCACTGAAAGGGCGGCTCCCCACAAGTTACGAGGTAAACCCGAACTCATTAACATAGCATCCATCAACTCTTTAAGAGTTTGGTTCTTGCGTCTAGCATTACCGTTTAGTAGAGGTGTCTATGGTATAGTTGTTTGATGAATAATGCCGGGCCCTTAGCAAGACTCATGAAACAATACATCATATCCACTACCATAATCACTACTGAGATGTGTCTCATCCGTTTGCTATGTTTATTATCACCGTCATTCTCGACAACCTTCAAGGCATCACAAGCCTTATCTTCGCTTTCCAAATTTAATCATCAAACTATTTGGTGCTATGGTCAATAAAAGTAACAAGATACTTTTATCACCTCTAGTTTACACAAATCTAGAGGTTTTGTGTTCCTTTCTACCGGTCAACCGGTGAGTTAGCCAACATGGCTTCAACACATATTAGACACTTGTGATGAGGATCAAATTTCAAATTTGGTAACAAAACCATGTTCATCAATAGACGAACGAATTTGAAAATTTGCAATTCCTAGTCATAGTGTCACAAGCAAATTACTCAAGCATGTAAGCAATTCTTAAAGCCAATATTACTGGCTTTTTTCACGGAGCATCACTTTTGTGCTCAACAGACGCTTCACTTTGTCAACATATTAGTCAATCTGGTTTGAGCATTCAAACCATCTTATGTTGCACCACCGAACTTCTCCATCCAAGAGATAAGATTAACCGGTCACTGGTGCTATGTCTAGTGCTACATAAGGCACGTAAACGTGTGTTGTTCTCGGTGAAATTTATGGTTTTTATCGCATTATTAGAGAACAATATCTTTCGTATTTTAGTAATTTTTAGAGAAAATTATATGTTTAAGGCGTGAATTTGAATAATGGGTTTAGAAGTGTCAAAAGTGTAATTTGGGCGCTTTTATGTGTTAAATTTATTGAATTATTATTATTTGGGGATGACTACATGTTTTCCATGTTTTATCTATTATGTAGATGCTTAATTTCGAGTGCATAAAGAGGATAAATGAGGCTCAATTCGAATTATAAGAGATAAATATGGAATTGGCTTGAAGAAGAATGGATAACTATGAAGAATCCGATCCTCAGCATATTGAATGAAAGTCCCAGAGTGAATCAAGCGTCCATGAAGCGTCCAGAGTCATATTTTACATACAGAGTCTCCAGACGCAAGCTGAACGAGCGTCTGAATCTCCGTCCAAAGAAATGAACGAGCGTCCACCAAAGAAGACGGGCGTCCGCCGCCGACTTTCAGCAAACCGCCTCTTATTCCTATAAATACAGCAGCAGCCCCAACCCTAAGGGATATACTTTTTTACAGAGCCGCACTACACATAAAAAAAAAAGCTGCGCCCTAGAGAGTTTAGCCGCATCTTCCCTTCATGAAGATGAGTCCCTCCAGTCCAATGATCACCAACATGATTGTTGGCTAAACGCATAGCAGTGGAACAACCGGAGGATATCACATCAACGTCATCGCAACCATGATTTGTTAGTTTATCTTTAGTTATGATTTTGAATACGCTGTTTTATTTATCGTTTGAATCCTGATTTAATCGTTGCGAGTTTTATTAGATAGGAATGTCAATGGGACTCTATGTGTTTGAATTTTTATGGAAATATAGTTCAACAATACTTTATCTTTCAATCGGTACAATTGATGATGTTTTGAGGAATCATATATCGTTAGTTGGGTATTACAATTTGGGAACGAATTGTTGATCTTGTGATGAATGTTATTTGTTTTTCTTGGAAAAGTAAAAAAACCCTAGAAATTGATCTAAAGGAATTTAGTCGGTTTCGCGATTGATCATACCAATAAAGCGTATTCGGATCATAAATGCGTTGTATGATTATTATGTGATTGAATCTTGGCTGTTCCAATCGCTCTTCTTTATTATCTCTGTTAATCAAAATCGTTCTTAATTGTCCTAGTTTAAGTTTAGTTTTTAGAACCCTAGTACCGCAACTTTTACTCGCCTATTTTACTGTTTGATCGTATCAGGGCGGCTGTTCACTATAGTGAACGTTAGTCCCAACCTTCTGTCTTCTGTTTTTTTCTTATATTTTTAGCTTCGTTTTATTTTCTTTCCTTTAGTTTTTAGTTTATTTCTTAGGTTTAGTTTATAGTTAGATTAATCTTAGTTTTAAGTAATTAGTGACATAACCAACTTAGGAGTTATACCTCAATCGATAACTATACGATTCCTTAGGGACGACTCGGCAACACCTTATACTACGTACCTTATACTTGGGGTGTTCCGATAATATAAATTTAAAACACGTTTTTAACGAACAAGTTTTTGGCGCCGTTGCGGGAATCGGTAACGGTTGTCGATTCTTCGTAGGTATAGTTTCTCTGAGTTAGTAACTATCTTAGGTTTTAGATTAGTTTTGTTTTCCTTAGTCTCGCTTTGTTTATCTTCTGCTTCTGTTGTTTTTCTCGCTCGATCCTCGTTTTTCAACTTTTGAACGAACGTCCAATCATCTGAGACGCCCGTTCATTCTCGAGAAAATTCCTTTTATCTCTGTTTAATCGATCGAGCAGCGCGTCGGCCTCTCCAAACGCCCGTTTGTTTAGTAAATACGCCTCGAATCGCTTTTTAGTACACCGCACGGCGTCTATTGAACCAGGCGCCCGTCCGGGAACTTCCTAGACAAGCGCTCGTTCACGATTCTCAGCGCCCGTCCGTCTATCTTTCTTGTTCTTCTCCTTTCTTCTCTTAGCTTGTATTCCAAGGTTAACTCTTACATCAACTCGACTTTTAGTCGTTGTTGACCTCTCTGTTGTCCTCCTGGTTTATGCAAACCGTAAGCAAGAAGGGACCTCTCTCTTTGATCCAGAACCGAACGGTCCATCCTAAGAAGAAGGCTTTTTCCCGATCTAGACATCATGGTGACCAAGTTCAAAATCCGAATCTAGTTCCTCCTAATCCAGCCCTCCCAAATCAAAATCCGGACCCTCAAGCTCAAATTTGAATCGGCTCCTTCAACAAATACAGTTGTTACAACAACAACGAGATCGACAAAGTCAGCTACAAAACCAATTGCAACAACTCCATCAAGCCCAAAGCAAGCCCGGCTAAATCAAGACCCCTATGCCCCTTATCTTTACCAAGACTTCCCGGAGGGGCATAGACCTATTCGACCTCCAGATATGGGGCAAGTACATTTCGATCTGAAGAATGGAGTGGTTGGACTGGTCCAAAATAGCTCTTTTCATGGCACTGCTCAAGAAGATCCTCATGACTTCTTGTCCACTTTTGTTCAAATTTGCGAAGCAGGCCATTATCCGGGTGTTGATTCTGGAGATTGTTAAGTGAAACTTTTCCCGTTTGCTTTAAAAGGTGAAGCAAACAGATGGTTCAAATCCTTACCCCATCACTCTCTCCATACCTGGGCCGATGTTAAAAGAGCCTTCGCTCAGAAATTCGTTTCACCTGGAACGATAATGGGCCTTAAACGTGATATAGCTAATTTTGAGCAATTAGAAGGAGAAAGCGTAGGAAAGGCCTGGGAAAGGTTGAATTTGTTAATGAGGAAATGCCCTAACCATGGATACACTCGACATGAGCTCCTAGAATTATTCTATCAGGGTGTTACTCAACCCAATAGAGATTATCTAGATTCCACACTCATGGATCTTTTAGGCGGAGGAGATGATCTTTGCCTATAGGGTAGTCAAACAATTGCCAAGAACAACATGTGGTCAACCTCTGGGAAGACCCATGTTGAGGAAGATAAGAGGAAATCTGTTGCAAGCGATCCTGTGACACAGATGTTGGTTGCTCAAGTGGAAATGATAAACCAACAGATGGCTAATTTACAAATGCAGCAACCGAAGGGATCAGCGGATATGAGTCTTCTGGGAACGCAGGCGAGCAATGAGAACGGAGATGAAGTAAATGCGATAGGCAACCAGAATCAAACTTTTCGTAATTTCAATCAAAATTACGGTCAATCAAGCTATAATCCAAACCGTAACTTTTTGGAAATCCGCTGAAAGCTTATTATTATCGCCACCGGCGCATCCAATTCAACCACCTTCAACTCCAACAATCAAAGGCCCCAAGGCAATTGGGCTCAAACACAAAATCCACAGCCCACCTCTATCTCTCAAAAGAAATTCGATGAGCTAGTAGATATGGTGCAAGCACTAGCCACCGGTCAAAAGGCGATAGAGAGACAGATTGGCGGATGGTCGATCAACAAGCAAGCGGCCCCAAGGAAGACTGCCGAGTTACACAGAGATAAAAATCCTAAGGCGTAAGTAAGTGCAGAATGCCATCACACCGCGGTGGAATTATGGACAAGAGGAGGAGTTGAATGCGCTTACACTTAGAAGCGGAAAGAGAGTTAGACCCGAGAAGCTGCCGGAAAGCAGTAGCCCCTCCCGACGCCATGAGTTCGGGAGGGATAAGCGGCAGAACAAATACCAAGAAAGCGGCAAAGTGGCGCGAGAGCCGAATGATAATGATTCCTCGGGAAAGTGATGAGGATGTTGAAAAGAGTAGTCGGATGGCCGAACCCACGACTAAAAAAAAAGTCAAAAGTTTGTCGGATGGAAGGATAAGGAGGATGAAGCCATTAAAAATCAAATTCCAATCAATCATCCGAAAACCCTTCCTTATCCAAAGAAAGAAAAATGAGAATACTTTGAACTCGATAAAACTTACGATGGAGTGAGGAAGGCGCTTAGAGAAACCATGGTGACTATGCCTCTTGCCGAAGTGTTAATCGAGATGCCTAAATGCTCCAAGTTTCTTAAGGACGCTGTGGAAGTAAGAAGAAGGCGAAAGGAATGGCGGATGAAGTGCTAAACGAAGAATGCTCGGCAATTTCTCGAGCATTGCAATAAAGCGTGGTGACCCCGGACGACCTTCAATCTCTTGCATGATCGAAGGCCGCCACGTTCCACAATGTCTTATGCGACTCTGGTGCCTCTGTTAATGTGATGCCTTTGAACATCCGCAAAAGTCTCGGTTGGACAAAAGGCTAAGGGCGCCCGTCTCTCTTCTTGATTGGTGGACAAATCTAGCCGTTTAGCGGCCGGGGTTGCGTTAACAATGTCCTTACCCATGTTAAACAATTGGTGTTTCCAACCGATCAAGGTTATATTGGACTACCAACTCGACAAGGAAATGCCCACGATCTTAGGCCGGCCTTTCTTGGACACCTCTGCTGCCACCATTGACTTCCACACCGGCCAAATTACCTTGAGAATAGGAGACACTTCCATTTCCATCGAGCAAGGTAAAAGTTACAAGAATCCCCAATTCAGGGAATTTCATTCATTGAAGCAATTTATGGGGATGAATCTGACCCTGATGAAGAGCTCGCAGAGACAGGAGCCCTGGATGTCATAAATCACGAAGAAGAAGAAAACAACTGTTCAAGAGCCGTAGTCACTGTAGAGCTGTCTCAACAACTTGCGCATACTGAGCCTATAAGTGAACAGAAAATTTGGGACATTCCAGGGGTGAGCAGTGGTGATCTGAAGGAGCTCAATCAGGCAGACTTTAACCTTGCCGAAGAGGAAATTTTAATGGGAAGCTGGGATGAAATCGAATTCTGGAGAGAAGCTACCCATTGGGAGTTGGATGATTGGGAGCGACTTGCCGATGAACTTGAAGAAGAAGAGCTTAAGAAGGTGATTGCACATCGCAAAGAAAAGCGGAAGTGGGCGGGGAGATTCCTTTTGATGACGTGATTCAATACCTTTAGGGATTACTCCCGTGAAGATGAGGTGTTTTTCAGTCAACCGGTCCAAACTCAAATAGAAAAAGGTGGTCCGTTAAAATCTAGCATCGAGCAACCACCTGTTGACTTAGAGTTGAAACCACTTCCGCAGCATCTAAAATACATCTTTCTTAAAGACAAGGATAAGTTGCCCTAATCATCTCGTCTAAACTCGAGCTGAGCAAGAGGCAAAATTGATCAAAGTCTTTGAGAAACATATCCTCGCATTCGGATGGCGGTGGGCGATATCGGAGAATCACCCGGATGTATGCATGCATAAGATCCGAACGGAGGAAGGAGCGAAAAAGGTCGAGACAACCGCAAAGAAGGCTGAATCCGCTTATGCGAGAGGTTGTCAAAAGGAGATCATCAAATGGCTTGATATGGGGATTATTTATGCCATCGCCGACGGTGAGTGGGTTAGCCTACTCAAGTTGTGCCAAAGAAGGGGTATTACCGTGAAAAAATGAAAAAGGGGAGGAAATTGCTTTACGCATTGTGACTGGTTATAGGGTCTGCATTGATTATCGCAGATTGAACGAAGTGTTAGGAAATCTACGCGGGAACGCAGCGGAATTTAAAATTTTATTTCCCTTTAACCAGGATCGACTTCGTTTAAGCAATAAACAAACAAGTAGTAGACGGTGGTTACCTTGGTTGATCTAAAAGATCGACGCTTTGACCGTCTAAGGAGAGTAGTTCTGCATAGAGCCGCCCAAGTGTTCGGCCTCTACCGCTAGTCCACACGAACAGCCCGCCGGAATCCCATCATGGATTGCTATTGGAAAACTCCGGTTGCTAGACCGGCCCTTTTCCCCTCTCTCCAACTCACTATTGGATGCTCTCTAATTTACACAAGAACAATTAGTTCTTGGGATTGTGTTGTACAAAAGAGCTTGACACCCACCTCTTATTTATAGTAGAAGTGGCGCCCCAAATAGTTGTGGAGGAGAAGAAAACATTTTCCCAATAAAATAAGGAAAATATAATTGATTGATTTATCTCATTTATTATAATATCTCATATTAAATAAATCTAGGATATTGTCAATATCTCATATTGAATATTTCCAAGATATTGTCAAGATCTTATATTGACAATATTTATCTTATTACCATAAATCAATTTACACATGTGTATATATCACATATATATTACACAAATAAATCTATATATTATACATATAGCCATACACACAGTTGGTGCGCATGCAAATCTTTGATGCGCCACTTGCATGCATCATTTATATATATATATTATATTAACATCCAATATTAATATTTGGTAATACAATTAATTAAATTGCACAATCCAAGTGTATCATATACACACACAAATTGCGCCACCTTAGCCAATAAATTGGCATCCGGAATATTCTTTAATTAATATAATATTATTAATATCTTGTATTTAATTTATTCATAATAAATAAATACCACCATATTAATTTACCACTATAACCTTTATAGTCTCGAGATAAACTTTCCTTATTTGGTTATCTACTATAACCACATTTTAATCCGACTAGATGTTCATATGTGTGTGACCCGATAGGCTTCCGAATATGTTGGCCGTAGACACAAAGTGCAAATTACGAAAATGCCCTTCATGCCTAACGATCACGGGATAGCGTCAAAGAACACACCGTGACCCCAATCATCGGAAGAGTCAAATGCAATGACTACTACCTTTCATGTGAAACGATTACCGTGTAACTTACAATCCTATCGCTGTAATAATATCCATACGGTCGTTAGTCGAGTGTCAAAACATCAACGACCGTATCTTATAATCTGGATATCATGCTCTCTCGAAGTAACACATTTACTCCCACTTTGCAAAGATTCACGAGAGTAAGACATTCCTTATAAGAAGGCCATTTCGGATATTCGATCCCAATCATAGGATACGCAATTCCCGGACGACCAATCATGTATACTCCGCATGCTTCAATATCATACCCAATCACTACCGCATGATCGCCCCGTGGCTAGGGGAAACCTCAATAGTGTCAAAGCATGACAATCCACACCGTGATGCCATGAAGACTCGGTCCTAAGGATAATTACACAACCGCCACATAGTGTGACACTTATCCGTAAGTGGGTCGATAACGACGTCACGCATTCTCTAATACACGTCCCACGTACGGTCAAGTGTCTCTACACTTCGATAGACGAGATCTATCCACGCCTAAAAGACAGAGACATCTAATACGTGCTAGTCTGCTTTATACTATCAATGCCCTGCTTAATAGTACATCGGCCTAGAGACATTTAAGTATCAAACTTATTAAAGTGATTAGAGATCTCATCAACCATAATCGCTTATCATGGTTTCTACTACCACGCTTTAATACTAAGGACGTTATCATATAACAATTCATAATTGGTTCTTTAAAAGAAATGATATATGACAACGAAAAGCCATTTAATATATGTACAAACATAAAGAAATAGTAGAAATGATCCGACCCGGTCGGATCCGGTCCAACCCGATTGGGTTTAGGACACTATTTCAACAATCTCCCACTTGGCCTAAAACCAATCACTGCATACACACGAGACCAAGTTGAAACACAAGAATCTCATGCAATACTCGCACCCTTTCTAGCCATAAACGGATCGCTATCCGTGGGGACTCGAACTATCTTCATATCATGTTCCAAATGACCAAGTCAAAGGAACCGCCTCAACACACACACGAATCTCTGACGAGACCCTGGTCCTTGCTTCAAGCAATGAATCCACTTACTATATCAGCTATATAGAAAAGGTGGAAGAACCGCACAAGGTTCAGGAATGAACCTTCTAGATCCATGTATCTTTCCCCATTTGCGCCTCTAAGGCACTCACTGTGTTTTGGCTAAGTTGTAGAGTTCTACATGACCCATAGGCTAGAACATTTCCACTCATCAGTAACACTTAATCAAAGTGATTGCAAACCCATCAGTAGCTCCCACTTGCCTTCATAAGACTCGGGATATACGTATGTATAACTATATTTATCTAACTCCAAGTTTCGATAAACTAGAAACTTTCCTTAACTTGTTTAAGGATATTCTCGACATTCACGGTTTACTTTCATACTTGCTCATGACTATTCATGAACTATGAACATCCGGCATTCCTTTATGATGGTTCCTATCGCAGAGCCGAAGGAAACCTTCCATACACATCATCTTTCACCTCATCTTTAGGACCAACGTCCTAACACGAGATAGATCTTGCGATCTATGCTAAACTTCATTAGCATCACATCTATATAGGTAAACAATAATCTAACAAAGATTAAATCTATCACTATAGATTCTCATTTCTAAAATAAGAACCGCTAATCCAAGTGCTTTCGTAAAGATCTTGAATTACCAAACATTAATTGATCGTGACATGGGGTGACAAATATCGAGAGAGATATCCAATACCTTACTCGAAAATCGTAACACACTCCCACTATCCATCTTGCACATTGGCATATCCTTCTTTTGACTAAATCAAACTCCTTTGATTATCAAACAAAGAAATCGTCTAGAGAAACTTGTTTGAGTCCATAAATGGATCTCGTGGGCTTACATATCATGTTATCGTCTATGAACATCGAGCTGTCTGCCCGACGTCTTCAACACTATCATATAGCCATGATACGAAGTTATAACAAGCATCATCTGAATAGAACTGGGCTCAGCCGGCAGCATAAAGGTAATTACAAGGTTTACACCCCGTACCCCTCAGCCGTCACTATAGCCTGATGGTAATCATATTACCATCCATGTTATCCTTTCAGGGACATTCCCCTTAGGTAAGACAGACTAGGTTCACAACCTGGTTGTCACTAATGGAATCTAATTCAGATATTATGGCTCCTAGCCATATCTCTCAATCTTGCCTTTCAAACATTCTTTCATAAGTCGTGAGAAATTCATTCATCAAGATGAACATACCAGCAGCCTTTTGGGCTTGAGGTTATTCACAAACTTACAGAACTTTTGTGTGCACTGAGCAGTGTTCTACACCTCATCGATATGTGGCGTCTGCTCACGTTCCTATGGTTGAATATATCTTTGTGGTTCTCAAACTCCTTTGAGATCTTATTTACTCCCACTGTCTCTTTTGGAAGTAACATTTCCTCTAGAAGACAGCATGTTTGGAGACAAACATTTTGCTCCGCGGACAAGTAAATAATATCCAGCGTACTTGCTAAGATGTTCCACAAAGTTGCATATGTCGTACCAGGCTCCAAGCCTTTCTGACTTTGCCTATGACAACTTCAAATCATCGGTTAAGATAGACTCAACATTATCATCTTCCATATCTAATATGGAATTTATTCAACATTTCTTTGGAACTCGGTTAAGTATAAGGGCACTATCCCGAAACGGGTAATGGATACTTCGCATGGCCTGCATCACACCTTTATCATATAAAGTGTTGTTTCCATTTTGGGAACACAATCCAATTAAGTATCCCAAATATGGTATCCTTGAAGGAGAATCTTATTCCTTTTCGCATTTACTTAAAACACCCTTCAGTATTAATTACTTCAATCCAATTGAAGATTAATTCCTAAGTAGCTCATCAATCTCATATTCGCATACCCATTTCGAACTTTTCGGGATTTCAATTATGCACTTCATGAGTACACTAGAACTATTTCTAAAAATAGTCATTGAGATTAACAAACAATTATTTGTAGCATTAATTGTCACAAGCCAACAAACATCGGTATGTTTAGGCTTTAGACAAATTTTCTAGATTTTATAACCTTTTCATAAAAGGGTATTTTAGTCTGTTGGTCCCTTGAAAAGGCTTTAGTTAAGTTTAGAGGGGGGTGAATAAACTTAACACTTAAAACTTTGGAGTTAACAAATTATGCAACTTCAAAGACTGCTTGATACTTGATGAATGCTTTGAGACCTCGATAACTGCTTTGATAAACAGAGTTCATGACAGATTCGATTGCTGAATTTGTGCAGTGAATAATATCAAAATTAAGCCTTGTTACTTGTTGTTAAATATGTTACTAAGTATTAGATACTCAGTAGTGTATGTGTGTGATTTCAGTTGCTAGATTCAGCAGGTTGATATGAATAATGACTAAGTGCAGAAAATAAATGCAGTAAGTAAGTAGAGAGATTTTTATAGTGGTTCCAGGTGATGTAATCCTGTACGTCCACTCTTCTCCTGTGATGTTGGAGGAAATTCACTAGTAATCTTTGAGTTATCTGTTACAAAGAATCCTAGGTTGCTTGTCCTTCACCAATAACTATGGCTTCACAAACTGAAAACTAAGAACAGGTAGGATTGCTGCTCCTGAGTCTTCCACTGGTCCTTGAAGGGTAGAATTGCCTCTTCACCAGCTTCACCACAAACCAACAGTCTTTCACACCTAACAGATGCTTCACTGTCTTGAAGAGTTCTTTATAAAATAAAGAATGAATCAAGTAAATGATTCATTGCAAAGAGCTTGATTAGGATGATATAATCAAGCCTTGCGCGGTCTTCAAGTGTGTATGCTTGATGCGGCTTGAACACGAATGCACTTGAAGAAAATAACTAGATCAAGACCTTAAGCTCGATAAAGTTCAAAGGTGTTTTTCACTCAATGTTATCACTTAAAGTTTATTCCAAAATTCATCATCTTCTTCTTGAGTTGAAAGTCCTCTATTTATAGGTAGGAATGCATGTGACTTGAATTTGAAATTCAAATGTGACCGTTCCTTGTATTTGTCCCATCTGCACTGCATTCTTCATCACTATTCATAGGGTCTGACAATCGCCAGATTACTTTTGACAAAGTCGTCATCTGTCCCACCCTTTGACTTGTATCCAATGGATAAAAATATGGATCATCCCAACGCGTCTTTTTAATCTCACCTTTGATTTGCTTGATAAGTCGAGGTAGTTGGTCGTTCTTATCCATGTAACTTCCCAATAATCTTGAGTTGATCGAGGTATATATCAGCAGGTTCATCAGTCTGCTGTAAAACCAATCAGTCTGCTGAACATCATATTTTTGTCTGTAAAATATAATGCAGCTGAATCTTTTTATCCAACTTTTGTTTGTGAAGTTAGATTACATCATTTAAAGTATAACCAAGTTCCAAGCATCATCCAACTTGTGGAACTTAGACCTTCTACACAAGGTATATGTAATCAGTTTAGGTCATCACAGACTTGCCTAAATTCTGATTCCATATCCTTGACATTAAATACTAAGTTTGATCCCTTAGCCTTCATTAACTGAGTTTGAACCCTCAAATTCTTGATCTTGAGTCTTGAGAGAGTTCTGGAGACGGTCTCTTCGACCTATCTACCCCTCTTCGACCTAGATCGATCTGGCGATAAACAATCGGCCACCATTTACTGATGCTTGTTTGATCAAACCTATTTATGAATCAAACTCTAATAAACCTATACATTTTATCTAGACATCTTTTTGCCTTTGCACTATAACAGCTAGTATGGCACTCATCATCAAAACTAAGAAATAAGTCCAACAATTTCCCCCTTTTTGGTGATGATGCCACTACCCTCACCTAATCAGCAAAGCAAAAAGATAAAAACACAAACAGAACAAATTTAGTCAATTCTCATTATAAACATTTGTTCACAGTTATTACAACTAGATACAGCAAAGATAAACAATGAAAAGTAGCTGATCTATTGTCTCTTTTCTCTTTCTTGTCTAGCCTTCTCAGCTTGCTCTTGATAGGCTCTGATCTCTTCTATCATTTCAACCATCCATTCATTCTCAATAAGTGTAAAGTCAATATAAGAATTGACTTGTTTCCACCAATTCCATGCTTCAGGCAGGACAAGATTGATCTGATTCACCCTGAAGCCAAACTTCATATCTGACTCCTTAAATTCATTCAAAGAATCTTTTGCTTTTGTAATTGGCGGCACCTTTTCACCTCTGCTACTCCTTCATCTCTCCGGTAGATGCTCTTAAAGCTCTAATCCTTGCCTCCCAAAACTTCAAACTCAAGAAAGAGTTAAGACCTTCATGAAATCCCATGTCACGATAGGGTCTCCTTCTTTATGAAACTCTTTCTTGTACTTGTGATAGGAGATCATCAGTAAGTTGCACTCTTCCAGTGCAGGGTTGCCTAAAGGCATTTGTATCATCAGTCCATCTCTTACGTGCAAAGTCTAGCGACCTCCTTTCTTTGCGGTGATTGGCCCTCTTCCCCTTAGTGACATCATCAACAAAACGTGAGATGAGGCCATGAATAGCTTCCTGTGATACTATCACTCTGTGTAATTGACCTGCCATAGTTCCAGTTCTAGTATCAAGTGAAGTAATCCTTGATTGCAGGGTCTCTTCCAGTCTGTTGATCCTTTCAATGAAATTTGGGATCGAGCACAAGAGTTGTTGTGCAAAGCGAGGAGCTCGGCCAGAGCTTTCACAAGCTTGTCAAGTTTTTGATGAACGGATGTAAGTTGATCTTTCAAAAACTTGTCCTTCAGTGTGTTCCCTTGCTTGATATATCTTACATCATATATCATATCATTCACAAGATTTTTGAGTAGATGCAAAGTTTGAAGCAAGCTCAGACGATGGATTGTCTATTATCATTTACCATCTTCATCAGTTCTTCAAATCTCTGTTCTTGCCTGTCCAATTGAGTTCTTAACTGTTGCATATCATTTCTTACAGTTCTTAACTCATTGACAACTTCAATTGGCACTCCACTGGCCATTCTACTGTCAGTAGATCCATCAGCAGGCTCCTCAACTCTATATTGTGCCTGTTGTCTGCTGATGACCATGGCTCTACTCAAATCTCTCCCAGCAGGGGGAGGTCCTTCCTCAACCATTGCACCAAGAACATCTTCAAGGATAGGATCTTGTGCAGGTTCTTCAACAACTTCTTCTTCTCCAAAAATTTGAAATTCTTCATCACTGTAGTTATAGTCCAGCAGCTGCTCATCCTCATTAACAGCAGTCTGCTGACTATCTTTTCCTACAGTGGCCTTGGCTCCAGCAGGCTCCACTACAGCAGCCTCATCAACAACAGGGGTTTCCTCCAAACCCAAATCTGGTTCCAACCTTTGTCCAGTCTTTGTTTGAGACTCAAGCACTGCACTCTCTGTTCAAACCTTTGTCCAGTCTTTGTTTGTATCCCAAAGAACTGCATTCCTCCTCTTCAACTTCCCGTGGATTGAATATATTGGTATTATCCACTTGGAAACCTTCAAAGATGACCAATCTTGTGCGGGATGATGGCGGTTTTAGTCGAGTGCCTTCAATGTCAAATCCGTCTTGATATTCAATTGACTCTCCAGGAGTGGCACTAGATTCATTGAAATCAAGAACCTTTTCTCCATCCAAATCCTCACTCTCCCGGCATCGGTTTGTGCAAGAGGCTCTACAACATGGAATGTACTTGGTTCATCACCACCTACCAAGTTTTCGAGTAATGCCTTCATTGATCAATGCCTCCAGATCATCCATGGTGAGATCCTGTAGATCCTCATCCATCTCTCCAGTCTGCTGGCCCTCAGCAGATTTTCCAGCATCAGTGGACTGTTGCACAGATGGTACATGTGTTAGTGCAGCCCCACTTGATTCTCCTGGTCCAGAGGGAAAATCTCCTCTACTATCTGATGATGAGGAAGAATCATCAGGACCATCTCTTGGATCTCTAAATTTGATACCCTCCTCCTTCTGTTGCTCATCAAATAAATCCATCAATCTTGATTGCAGCAAGGTTGTATCTATCGATCCACCAAGTTCTCCACTCCCGGTTGCCAAAAGCCCATTCTTCAAGATCTGTCATTGGTTCAAGAAATGGCTTTTGTCTCTTATAAAACCAAACTTCCATTGGAAATAATCGGCAATTTGTCAAGTTTGGGATCCACATACTCTTCGATTTTCTTGCTCCTTTTGCATGCCTTTCAAATGGCATAAACGATCTCCTGGAGCGACTCCAGTGAGCTTGTTGACCTCCAAAGGTTCCAACAAGCAGATTCATAGTATCTTCTACAGATGTTTGAAAGTCAGCAGGTTGCTGAGATTGTACATTTGTACCTACTACTTCCATCTCATATCACACTTGGTTCCCACGACTTACATGCTCATCAAATAGGTTAGCAAGCAGACGCTTCTTCCCCACGAACTATTGCCAAAATTGCGGGTCTTCAACCAGTCTCTCATCACCTCTTCAACCACCACAAGAGAGTTCAGTTCGGTGGTTTGTTTGTGGTTCATCAAAGGATGCTACAAAGCGAGCTCAGGGTCGATGAGAGATCGCAGTACATCCTCTACAGATTGCTCAAAAACAACCTGTTCAACATCAGTGGACTTGATAACTTCTTCATTGGAGGAATCACTGATAACAACTGGTGGAATGATAGTTAGAGGCTCAGCTTCAACAGCCTCTTCTTCCTCTTCTACTGATGCTTCTTCTTGGGGCCTCAGCCTCCAAATTTTTCAACTCTTTCCCCTTGCCATATTTCTTCTTTTTGGCAACTTCCTTCATCCTCTTGGATAGGGGTTCATCATCATCATCTTTTCTAGTCAATTTTCTTTTTCTACTTGCTTCCTTCTGTTGTTCTCTAAGAATTTCACCAACAGTTTTTCTTGAAACCCACAAAGAGGGTCGAGAACCTCCACTTGACCCTCAAAGAGACTCAACGATCTGGTTTGTTTCCTTTCTTGTTCTTTTGATTTCAGACTTCGTAGTCTTTCTAACATCGGCCTCTTCTTCCTCTTTCCAGCTTTTCTTTGGTGCAAGAGGTTTTGATGGAAATCTTCTTAGTTTGTTGAACTCTGCTCACCACCAAGATCACCATCATCTCCATCATCATTATCATCGTAGCTTCTTCAAAGAATCTCTTCATCATCATCAAGTCCAGAATTTGCATAATCAATCTCCTTTTTATCTCGGGTGATTTATATCAATCTGGTTCAATGTCGAGAACCTCCAAGTGATTCAATAGGGTTTGAATCATCAAACCTGAGGGTAAGGCCTTTGATTTCCTTTTCCTAGTTTGTCCTCCTTTGCAACTTTCTTCATATAATGAATAAAGTATCCATTGATCAAGCTTCATGCTCCTGCAGATGATAATCATCGCCTCTATCTTGGGCCTCGATAGAGTATCCATACCGCCCGATTAGCCCAAGTATGTTCTTTGCAATGAGCTTGCTCACAGACTATATTCAATACCAATGTTTTTGCAGTTGATGCCTGGTACTGATTTAATAGTTGCTTCTGTCTTGATCTGATCTACAAAAGCCATCTTGTCCAATCCCATAGCTTCAGGATTGACCGAACCATCAACAACTTCTTCAAAACCAAACACTTGTCTCAAGGAGACTGGAGGAGATTACAAGCTCCTCACCATTCACATGATGGTTTTGAAAGATTCATTTCCTTCTTCTATAATCATATTCTTCCAGAAATCAATAACATTGGTGTATGATATCGTATCTAATCTGATGTTGAGTATATTCTCCAGTCCTGCAAATCTTCTTATTCTTCGACCTATATTGATGGCCAGTTCTGTTTGATTTGCATCAACAACATAGCCTCTTACACTTTGGCTTGATTCGATTTGAACTTCAACTCTTTCCGCCATTGAAATAAGAAAAGATGAAGAAGAGTTCCTCTCAAATCTGTGTTCACCACGGCGTAGAATTTGCGAGAGATAAAGCGAGAAGATGTAAGTGGTGAATCTGCTATGTAACAGTCTGATTATATAGACAGTGGGTAGTTGAAACTGTCATAGCACGTACATTGAGGTAACCACGATTAATCTGAATAAATTCTGTCTTGACACGTGGCCCATTACTCCACCATAACGTTTGTAACCGTTGGATGGTTTAACTGTGGTAATAATGGATAAAATAAATATCCCGCCAAACTGCTTTTTGACCTTAATAACTTTGACTGAGTAAAATTCCCTTGACAAGGTGTCCTCAAATAGGTGGGCTCAAGAATCTGGCGATAATGTGCTTCACGACTGGCGACAAGGTGACTCTGCGATCCTTGTTTTCTCCTTGTTTTGTTCAATTGATAATACAAGATGAAGTTTAATACCAATGACGATCTCACAAGTGAGCTCACCCAACATGACAAAGACCAATCCCTTGGCAACCTCATTTGCTCAATTGTTCAAACATAAGTACATGGAATTGTTGATACCAATGACTAATCTGCTAAGTGAGCTCACCCAACATAGCAAAGACTAATCCCTTGGTGAATTCGAAGACACTCTTGAATATCACAATCTTTATGATTCCAAGTTCAGTCCTTAATTTGGCAAATCTTTCACTATCAAGTGGCTTAGTGAAAATATCAGCAAGTTGATCTTCAGTAGGGATGTATAGAACCACCACATCTTTCTTTTCAACATGATCTCTTATAAAATGATGTCTCACATCAATGTGCTTGGTTCTTGAATGCAAAACAGGATTTTCTGTGATTGCAATTGCACTTGTGTTGTCACACATGATTGGAATTTCCTTTCTTCAATTCCATAATCCCTTAATTGTTGTCTTAGCCATAGTACTTGTGCACAAACAACTTCCAAAGACAATGTATTCAACCAAAGAAGGAAGTTGAAATAGAATTGCTTTCTTGCTAAACCAGAGACCAATCGATTTCCCATTAACCGATTGAGTTCCCGAGGTGCTTTTTCTATCAATCTTGCATCCAAATATAATCGAGAATCTGAGTAGGATATTACCTTGAAGCTTCCTTCCTTGGAATACCAAATTCCTACTCCCAAAGTCTCTTTTAGATACTTAAGAACTCTTTTGACAAAGACCTAAATGACTTTCTTTAGGTTTGATTGAAATCTTGCACAAACACCTACAAGACAAAGATATATATCAGTCTGGCGGCAATGAGATACTGACAGATCGCCTATCATCCTTCCAGTACAAAAGTCCGATCAACATCTTTGCCTTCTTTATCTTCATCCAATCTGATGTTTGTACTCATAGGAGTTGAGCTCTTAGTCTTTGTTTTCCATACCAAATTTCTTCACTGACTTTTGGTATACTTGGTTTGATGAATGAAGATTCCATCTTTCAATCAAGTTTAACTTGCAATCCCAAGAAGTAATTCATTTCTCCCATCATACTCATTTGGAATTTGCTCTTCATTAGATTTGCAAACTTTTCACAAAGTAAATCATTCTCGAACCAAAAATTATGTCATCCACATAAATTTGTACCAAGCAGGTGTTGTCCCTTCACGATTCTCGAAAAGTGTCTTGTCAATAGTCCCTTTTGTAAAACCATTGTCCACCAAGAATTGAGATAGAGTCTCATACCATGCTCTTGGTGCCTGTTTCAATCCATAAAGTGCTTTGTTGAGTCTATACACTTTATCTTCTTGATCTTTAACTTCAAATCCAGGAGGTTGCTGAACATACACTTCCTCCTCTAGGATACCATTCAAAAATGCACTTTTGACATCCATTTGATATACTTTGAAGTTCTTGTATGCAACATGTGCCAAAAATAATCTGATAGCTTCCAATCTTGCAACAGGTGCATAAGTTTCATCAAAATCTATTCCTTCTGCTTGAGAATAGCCTTTTGCAACTAGTCTGGCCTTATTTCTTACAATGGTACCAGATTCATCAAGTTTATTTCTATAAACCCACTTAGTACCAATGATATTTGCATGAGCTGGCCTTTCAACTAGTGTCCAAACTTGATTTCTTTCAAATTCATTTAATTCTTCTTGCATAGCAATTATCCAATCTGGATCTGAAATTGCTTCTTCAACAACTTTAGGTTCCATTTGAGATAGAAAACAAGTAAACATAGCTTCCAGGTTGTCTTAGTCCTCACACCTTGGTCGTACATTGCCAATAACTTGTTCAAGCAGGGTGATTCCTTAACCATTGTGGATTTTGGTTATTTTGATTTTCGTGAATATCATCTTCGTAGGTCTGCTTGAGTTTCTTTCTTCTACAGGGGGGTCAGCAGATCCTTGAATTGCCTCGGTTGTTGCATCAAGAACATTGTCGTGGGTGTTCAAGGGCGATGATCGAGACTTTTAAGTCATTGAATCTTTCCAAAACTTCAACACAACTGGATCGAGTGATTTGTTGATTTTCAAGAGTTCACACTTTTATCTTCCATACCAAGAAACTTAGGTTCATCAAACACAACATTGATTGTTTCTTCATGTTTCAGTGTTCTTTTGTTCAGTACCCTGAATGCTCTGCTGACTGAAGAATATCCTAAGAAGATTCCTTCATCTGATTTTGGTTGGAATGTTTTCAAGTGAACTTTATGATTTAGAATAAAACATTTGCTTCCAAATGGGTGGAAATAGGATATATTAGGTATCCTTCCATTCCAGATCTCATAAGGTGTCTTCAGCAGCTTCTTGTTTACTGATGTTCTATTTTGTGTATAGCATCTTCAGTATTTCTTCGCTTGACAAATATCTTATCTTTCAGTAGCAATGCTTCACAGATCATTGTTCTTCCTGCTTCCTTTAATGTCCTGTTTCTTCTTTCAGCAACCCCATTTTGCTGAGGTGTACCAGCAGCAGCAAGTTGATGGAGTACACCATTCTGTTCACAATATTCTCTTATAACTTTGTTGAGAAATTCAGTACCCTGATCTGATCTAATCTTTATGACTGTTAAACTTTTCTCATTTTGTAATCTCTTCAAAAGATTAGGTAAGCTTTGGAGTGTCTCACTTTTCTTGTTCATGAATATCACCCAAGTGTATCTAGAAAAATCATCCACAACCACTAAGGTGTATTTCTTCCCTGTCACACTTGTTGGAGTTATTGGTCCAAAAAGATCCATGTGCATAAGCTCCAACACTCTGTTAGTTGATTGTTTAGTCTTTGACTTGAAACTTGACTTTATCTGCTTACCTTGGCCGACATGCATCACGAGATAGCATCCTTCTTGAATGTAATCTCGTAAACCAACCACTAACTTCTTCTTCACTAACTGATTAATATCATCAAAATTTAGATGATTTAACTTCTTGTGCCATAACCAATTGAGTTCAGATTTGGTATGCACAATCGAGCAGTTTTCTCGAACTCATGAGAGACCAATCCACAACATACATGTTCTGCTGCCTTCACCGCAAGTACAACTTGATCACCTCTTTCACTAATGACAATACAGCTTGTTTTTGTTAAAAGTGACCTTGTATCCCATATCACAAAATTGTCCAAAGGCTCAAAGAAGTTGTAATCCAAATCCTTCCACAAATGCAACATTCTTGATTGTAAGTCCATTTCGATAAGTGTGCCATATCCTCTTGTATAACTGTGTATTTTTGTTGCCAAAATTCACCCTTGGACCATCTTTTGCCACAAAATTTGTAAGACAAAGTGCTTATTCTTTGTCATGTGTCCGAACATCCACCGTCAAAGTACCGACACCCTACAAAACAAAGTTAATGCATTTTAGGTACCCAAACCTGTTTGGGTCCATAGTGGTCGATGGCAAGCATGACCCTTGGTATGTTTCCATAAGGTCTTCTCCTAAATGTGTCATACTTTGGTTCATACTTTGGTTCATACATGTATTCCACACATCCATAAGTTCTAACAAAGAGTTGTGTAGGAACCACATATGTTTTCTCGGCCTTTTGGTACATAATGTCGTTTGAAATGATTTTTGTTGTTAGAAACATTTGCATAACCATAGATGTGTTTGTCTGTTAGAGCGACCACAGTAATATGGAGTCTCTTTGAGGTCTTATGTAAGTCCTCTCACGATTCCATTGTCTAGGTTTTACCCTAGCAAGATGGTTATACTTGATTGCTTTCTAGCATTAGATGCGTGAATATTCCAATCATTATCACAGGAAAGTCTACCTTTCCCCGAGATAAGTATCCCTTGAATGATCAACATTTTTGGATTTAGGATTCTTATTCTTGGAATATTTCTGCTTTCTTTCCTTCGTGGTCCAAATAGACTTGGTAGCAGTGTCCGCTATCAAGAGCTTAGAAGGTACAAAAGATCCTATTTTTGGATTTATTCTTTTACTAGAGTCGTTGACTTCTTGAGACTTCGATTTTGCTTCTTTGAGGCATTCTCATTTGGTTTTACTGTCAAAGACCTTTTACTTGGAGATGGATCTAGTGCAGGCACAAACTTAGGACCACCTGCGGTACTAGGTTCATAAACTCTTCTGGATCCACTCTTGTTAGATTGCCGATTTCCAAATCCAAGCCCGCCTATCTCCATAAGGCTTTCCCGATTTGTATGCAGATTGGAACAAGATGGTTCAAAGAGATTCGAGAGGTCTTGGATGTGCAGCAGACTTATCTTTGATTCTGTCCAACATCTTTTTCCTTACCTTTGAAAACCCTTAATTCAAATTTTCAATCTTCCAACTTCTAACTCAAGAGCCTCTTTTTCACCTTCACAATCTCATAACAGATTGTATTATCCTCGATTGATTAAGGATGGCATCCAAAGTCTCATTGTTGTCGAATTTCTAGGATTTGAACCACGTGTTGATTCACAATCACTTCAGCAGGGAGTGTTTATAGATCTGATGTTGTATACCTCCTCGCTTTCATCCATGTTGGCCATCAAAGCATAATCCTCCATATCAAGAACTTGATCTTTGTGTCATCCGACTCATTTCCTTTTCGATCCCACTTCATATCCTCGATTCATCTTCAAAGAACCATAGCCTTCTTGCCATGTCTCCTTTGTTGACTTTTGGTCTTCATGAGAGTCCGGACAATCAGTCTAAAATGTCCAGGCTTCTTACAGTTGAAGCAAAGATAATCGAGTTCCTTGCCTTGTTTCAACTCGGGACAATCAGTGTCAAGTGTCCTGGTTTCTTGCAATGAAAGCATAGATAGTCATTATCTTTCTTTGGTTCTTCTTTCCTTCTCTCAAGAGGGCCTCTTTGTGAAATTTCTTGTAGGGGCCTTTCCACTTCATCATTCGATTTTCTTGCTCAAGAGGGCAATCTGCTTCTGCATCTCATCCAAAGATATCATCCTGTCCTCCTGATGTTTCTTCATGATGTGAAGCAGCCAATGCAAATGGTCTTTGGCTCTTCCTTTTCGATTTCGCACTAACTTCTTGCTAAATTCATAGGCCTTAAGATCGGAGAAACAGCTTTGAAGGTGTCTTTCCTCATGCAGCCTTTCTCATTTCTTCAATTGCAGTCACCTTCATTTTCCAAACATCTCTTGCAGTAAAGCTTCCAAGATTTTGGTGTTAACTTCCTCTTTTGAATAACTTACACTCACAGAGAGTAAGTTCATCTAAGATTGCATTGAATCTGGACTCCATTTGCTCAATGGTTTCATTAGGTAGCATTTTGAACTTTTGAAACCTTTTTTCCGCCACACCGATTTTGTTCTTCTTTATTGCATCGATTGCCTTCACAGATTAAGTGAATCTTATCCCAAAGTTCCTTTGCGCCTTGCAATCTTTGACTTTCATGTACATATTGCTATCCAAGGTTCCGTAGATGATATCAATAGCAATATTGTTGAGGTTTGCTCTTTCCTGCCTTCTCTCGCATTCCATTCTCTCTTTGGTTTAGAATGTACTCGATTCACACACCCACCATATCGCCTTTGTAATCTCCAAAGTGGTCCTTCAGCTTAGTACATCCATCATCTCATCATGAGTAGCAGCAAGATATGCCTCGCATTCGACGCTTATACTCATCAAATCTATCAAGAGAGCACATCAACATGGTTCTAGCATACTTGTGTGTTATCCATGATGCAAGTCTTGAAAATCAAGAACTTGAAAGAAAGTTTTAAAGAATTTTCACAAGCACAACAAGTAGGATTCCTTCGAATGTAAGCCTTTGCTCCGATACCAATTGTTGGTCCCTTGAAAAGGCTTTAGTTAAGTTTAGAGGGGGTGAATAAACTTAACACTTAAAACTTTGGAGTTAACAAATTCTGCAGCAACTCAAAGAACTCACGATACTTGAAGAGTCTCATTGAGACCTCAATAAGTCTTGATAATAAATGTAGTCTCTTGTGATTCGATTCTTTGAATTTGTGCAAATGGAATAATATCAAAATTAAGCCTTGTTACTTGTTGTTAAATATGTTACTAAGTATTAGATACTCATGAGTGTATGTGTGTGAGTTCGATTGCTAGATTCAAAGAGTTGATATGAATAATGACTAAGTGCGTAAAATAAATGCAAGAAGTAAGTAGAGAGATTTTTATAGTGGTTCCAGTGATGTAATCCTCAGACGCCCACTCTTCTCCTGTGATGTTGGAGGAAATTCACTAGTAATCTTTGAGTTATCTCATTTACAAAGAATCCTAGGTTGCTTGTCCTTCACCAATAACTATGGCTTCACAAACTGAAAACTAAGAACAGTAGGATTGCTTTGCTCCCGAGTCTTCCACTGGTCCTTGAAGGGTAGAATTGCCTCTTCACCAGCTTCACCACAAACCAACAAATCTTTCACACTAATGGATGCTTCACTGTCTTCAAAGAGTTCTTTATAAAATAAAGAATGAATCAAGTAAATGATTCAGATTGCAAAGTGACTTGATTAGGATGATATAATCAAGAGCCTTTGCGCCTTCAAGTGTGTATGCTTGATGCAAACTTGAACACGAATGCACTTGAAGAAAATAACTAGATCAAAGCAGCCTTTTAAGCTCAAGAAGTTCAAAGAGGTGTTTTTCACTCAATGTTATCACTTAAAGTTTATTCCAAAATTCATCATCTTCTTCTTGAGTTGAAAGTCCTCTATTTATAGGTAGGAATGCATGTGACTTGAATTTGAAATTCAAATGTGACCGCCTTGTATTTGTCCCATCTCAGACCGCATTCTCATCACTATTCATGGGATCGACACTCGTCCAGATTACTTTTGACAAAGGCAAATGTCCCACCCTTTGACTTGTATCCAATGGATAAAAATATGGATCATCCCAACGCCTTTTTAATCTCACCTTTGATTTGCTTGATAAGTCGAGGTAGTTGGTCGTTCTTATCCATGTAACTTCCCAATAATCTTGAGTTGATCGAGGTATATATCAAAGAGAGTTCATCATCTGCTTTGAAAACCAAATCGATCACTTGAACATCATATTTTTGTCTCAGAAATATAATGCAAATTTGAATCTTTTATCCAACTTTTGTTTGTGAAGTTAGATTACATCATTTAAAGTATAACCAAGTTCCAAGCATCATCCAACTTGTGGAACTTAGACCTTTCACACAAGGTATATGTAATCGCTTTAGGTCATCACGGACTTGCCTAAATTCTCGATTCCATATCCTTGACATTAAATACTAAGTTTGATCCCTTAGCCTTCATTAATCGAGTTTGAACCTCACACCTTCGGGCCTTCGATCTTCAAGAGTTCTAGACCGATCTCATCGACCTATCTACCCTATCGACTTAGATCATCACGATAAACAATCGTGACCATTTACGATGCTTGTTTGATCAAACCTATTTATGAATCAAACTCTAATAAACCTATACATTTTATCTAGACATCTTTTTGCCTTTGCACTATAACAGCTAGTATGGCACTCATCATCAAAACTTAAGAAATAAGTCCAACATAGTCATCTTTAGATAAGATACGTATTACCTATATGATTCATAATCATATGGTTCAACATCATCAGAATGACGTTTGATTACACGCTTCCCTTCCAGAGAGACTATGTCTAGAACAACTACAAATATCAAGGATAATAGCCATACAAATATTTAGTTGAGATCTCATCACATATATCAACTATTTAGTGACAACAATCTAGTATGTTAGATTCAAAGTGACCATCCAATTTTATCGTAATAACATTTATTCTTTACAATTGAATATGTCATAAATCCTAACAAATAACCGAACTTGTGTCCTTCATAAGAACCGAACATAACAACATTTATTTAGTTCCCTTTATCGCTTTACTAGATCCGCATATGGTAAGTGTTACAACGCTTGCTTCACCTTCCATATCTCAGTATTTAATCTTTCTAATTTAATCACACTCATAAGATATCATATATCTAAGAGTCGACTGAACTTAGATAGATTTATCTCAACTCACTTGCCTATAATAGAAACTTCAATAAGTTCTCTATTTAAGCACATGCCCTAAAATTTCTTTTTAATCCTTTAAGCACTTGAGATATGTTTCTTATTGTTAGTCTTCATAAGACTTAAGAAAGATCACAAGAGCTATGTCTTCAATTTCCTTTTATAAAGAAAATCTAAAGTTTATTAAATAGTTTATTTAACCTTTTGAATCGTATTCAAAACATTGACTATTTAATTAACCTTTAAGCAATGGTAGAATTAAGTCGATACTTAAATCTTACAATTTGAAAACTTCATTTCCAAAATTCGGTCTAGTCATTCTTATCCAACGCTTGAATAACTCGTCATCGTATGACCGAATGATCATCTTGGATCGTATCCAATATATGACTAATTCGTTGAAACTAATTTTCAAATGATTTAATCATATCATGAGCTTCCGCTCTCATTAATAATTAAAGCCTTGGAGTACTCCATCAAATATGTAGCCTCCTTGTCTCTAACTACCATAACGGGATCTCTCGTGTCATTGCTCATTTTAAAAGGATTAAAATTACTTAACCATATTTGAGAACGTTTCTCAAAATTAACAGTCATAATTTGGTTTTACTAATCGAGAATAAAACATAAATATAAAGTTTGCTAAAACTACAACATAAAAATGAAAATAAAAGAGTGTTGTTGTTTATACGCAAAATCAAAAATGGTCTTTTGGTTTATGATTTTGCTCCCACTAGTCAACTACTTCCAATTGACTTTCAAGAATTTTTCAAAATTCTTTAGTGGCTGAGATCCCATCTAGTTACCTCGATTCCCGGCGGTGGTCGATCAACCAAGATAATTTCGATAGGTAGGTAACTCTTTTACCATTCACATCTCTATGTGATTCTCGTTGGTTGACTAGTCAACTCTTTGGCGATACACATCACTATGTGTTAGTCAACCCTTGTCTCTAAAGTCGACGGCCCTGACGGTGGCCAATCACCGAAAGACTCTAGTCAAGTCATAACCCAATATTCACGAGATCTCATATGATCATATCTCAATAACGACGATATACCCGTGGTAGGTCAACTCCCGGCGGTGGTCGATCAGTTGGATCCGAACACAGGCTCTTCACCGTCGTTATAATATTGGGAGACAATATTTCGACTTGATTTTTGTTGTGGAAGTATTTTTCGTAAATTAATTCACTTAATTAATTTTAATTTCGGTCTCATCATAAATATGTCTATCTCTATAAACATACATCCTACACATTTATCTAGATCGTGCCTAGTCATGCATCTATCGTATCATATAAAATAAATACAAGCACAAAATAAATAAATGCGTAAAATAACCGGTATGATCATGGACTTTTCCTAGGTGCGGTTTCAATACAAATCGACGTAAACCGCGGGTCACATTCTAAGGTAGTGCAACCGCCAATAGGATCTTTAATGCTCCATTCTCCAATGGGATCTTTATTTTCGCCTTTCTTTGGTCTCCATCTTTTGCTCCATTCTTGTTACATTTAATTCTATCGAATAAAATAAATACACCCGCCGCACACAGGGGAGCTAATGGAATGGGATGAATGCAGAAAATAAACTAGGTCACGCTCTTCATAACGGCCTAGGACAATTTTTAAACCAACAAAAAATTAAATCATTCACATCTATCCTATCGGTCGAGTCCATGATCAATCGGGGTCCATATAATCATATTATATCTACTATATCTAATCCATACAATAAAATCTTATGAAAAAGATAAAATTAAAATTTAACTACTTGCGTCTTAATTAATCAATTAACATTTAATCTATTAAATAATTTTATCCAATCAATTAACTAATTAACATTTAATTAATTAAATGATTTTAATCGAAATAAAATTAACGATTAATTTTAAACCGATTTTAATTTTAATTTTAATTAATTAGAACTATTCCAAAATAAATCAAAATTAAAATTATTTCTCTTTTGTTTCTTTCCTTTTGATTCGTAATCAAAGGATGCATTTGGTTTCTAAACCAAATTTGGCTTAGCCTCGCCACTTTCCAAAATCAAAATTTTGGAAGTGGTTGAGGCTCAGCCTTTACAAATCAAATATTTGAAAAGGCTTAGCCTATTCCAAATCAAATATTTGGAAAGGCCAAATAATTTTAGTTTAGGCTTCGCCACTTTCCAAAATCAAAATTTTGAAGTGGCTGAAGCTTCAGCCTTTTCCCAAATCAAATATTTGGAAAGGCTGAGGCTTATTCCAAATAAAATTGGAAAGGCCATTATTATTTTAATGCCATGCCAGGCATCCCAATGGCCAAACTATTTGAACCATTGGTTAGTCACATGACACAACTAAACAAAGGAGATATTAATCACAACTATGAACAATATTGAAACACAAAATACACAAAACAAAATTTAGGGATCTACCAAAAAAATGCACCAGGCGACGTTGACTGCCCCCAAAGGGGAGCCGCCGCCGCCGCCGCAATTTCCGGTGGGGTGCCGCCGCCGATCGGCCGAGCACCCCAAAAGCCGCCCCTTTTTTTTTTTTTTCTTTTCGTGTATCGATTTGCGAATCAAAAATCTTTCATATTTTAATTACGTGATTTAAACGATAAAATTAACTACGCAAATTAACATGCTTATTGCTTAAGCTCGAAGCTCTCTCCGATACCACTGTTAGGAAATCTACGCGGGAACGCAGCGGAATTTAAAATTTTATTTCCCTTTAACCAGGATCGACTTCGTTTAAGCAATAAACAAACAAGTAGTGACGGTGGTTACCTTGGTTGATCTAAAAGATCGACGCTTTGACCGTCTGGGAGAGTAGTTCGCATAGAGCCGCCCAGTGTTCGGCCTCTACCGCTAGTCCACACGAACACCCGCCGAATCCCATCATGGATTGCTATTGGAAAACTCCGTTGCTAGACCGGCCTTTCCCCTCTCTCCAACTCACTATTGGATGCTCTCTAATTTACACAAGAACAATTAGTTCTTGGGATTGTGTTATATGAAAGAGCTTGACACCCACCTCTTATTTATAGTAGAAGTGGCGCCCCAAATAGTTGTGGAGAAGAAGAAAACATTTTCCCAATAAAATAAGGAAAATATAATTGATTGATTTATCTCATTTATTATAATATCTCATATTAAATAAATCTAGGATATTGTCAATATCTCATATTGAATATTTCCAAGATATTGTCAAGATCTTATATTGACAATATTTATCTTATTACCATAAATCAATTTACACATGTGTATATATCACATATATATTACACAAATAAATCTATATATTATACATATAGCCATACACACAGTTGGTGCGCATGCAAATCTTTGATGCGCCACATGCATGCATCATTTATATATATATATATTATATTAACATCCAATATTAATATTTGGTAATACAATTAATTAAATTGCACAATCCAAGTGTATCATATACACACACAAATTGCGCCACCTTAGCCAATAAATTGGCATCCGGAATATTCTTTAATTAATATAATATTATTAATATCTTGTATTTAATTTATTCATAATAAATAAATACCACCATATTAATTTACCACTATAACCTTTATAGTCTCGAGATAAACTTTCCTTATTTGGTTATCTACTATAACCACATTTTAATCCGACTAGATGTTCATATGTGTGTGACCCGATAGGCTTCCGAATATGTTGGCCGTGAGACACAAAGTGCAAATTACGAAAATGCCCTTCATGCCTAACGATCACGGGATAGCGTGCAGCAACACACCGTGACCCCAATCATCGGAAGAGTCAAATGCAATGACTACTACCTTTCATGTGAAACAGATTACCGTGTAACTTACAATCCTATCATTGTAATAATATCCATACGGTCGTTAGTCGAGTGTCAAAACATCAACGACCGTATCTTATAATCCTGATATCATGCTCTCTCGAAGTAACACATTTACTCCCACTTTGCAAAGATTCACGAGAGTAAGACATTCCTTATAAGAAGGCCATTTCGGATATTCGATCCCAATCATAGGATACGCAATTCCCGGACGACCAATCATGTATACTCCGCATGCTTCAATATCATACCCAATCACTACCGCATGATCGCCCCGTGGCTGGGGAACCTCAATAGTGTCAAAGCATGACAATCCACACCGTGATGCCATGAAGACTCGGTCCTAAGGATAATTACACAACCGCCACATAGTGTGACACTTATCCGTAAGTTGGTGGGTCGATCTAACGTCACGCATTCTCAATACACGTCCACGTGCATACCCAAGTGTCTCTACACTTCGATGAGACGAGATCTATCCTCGCCTCTAAAGATGAAGACATCTAATACGTGCTAGTCTGCTTATACTATCAATGCCCTGTTTAATAGTACATCGGCTAGAGACATTTAAGTATCAAACTTATTAAAGTGATTAGAGATCTCATCAACCATAATCGCTTATCATGGTTTCTCTACCACGCTTTAATACTAAGGACGTTATCATATAACAATTCATAATTGGTTCTTTAAAAGAATGTATATATGACAAATGTAAAAAGCCATTTAATATATGTACAAACATAAAGAAATAGTAGAAATGATCCGACCCGGTCGGATCCGGTCCAACCCGATTGGGTTTAGCGACACTATTTCAACACGAAAGTCACCGCAAAAGATCATTTCCCTTACCCTTCATTGACCAAACTAATTGAAAGACGAGTGGTCACAAATATTATTGTTTTCTCGATGGATATTCCGGGTACTTCCAGATAGCCATCGATCCTAATGACTGAGAAAAAGACCACGCTTTACGTGTCCATCTGGTACTTTTGCTTTTCGAGAATGCCATTCGGCCTATGCAATGCACCCGCGACTTTTCAACGGTGCATGTTAGCCATTTTACGGACTTGTAGAGCAATGCATGGAGGTCTTTATGGATGACTTCTCGATCTATGGCGGCACTTTGATGAGATCTTAAGGAATCTAGATATGGTACTCCAAATGATGTGTTGAGAAAAATTTGGTGCTTAACTCGGAGAAATGCCATTTTCTAGTTGACGAAGGATTGTTTTGGGACACAAGTTGTCCAGTGAAGGTATTCAGTGGATAGGGCTAAAGTAGAGGCCATTGAGAAAATGTCATATCCAAAGACAGCTTAAGGAGGTACGAGGATTCTGGGACATGTAGGCTTCTATCGGCGTTTTATTAAAGATTTTTCGACTATAGCAAAGCCGCTATCCAACTTTCAATAAAGAGGAAGTAGAGTTCGTGTTTGATGATGCGTGTAAGGAAGCTTTCAAATGCTTAAAGGATAAGTTAACCAGGTGCCCCATTTTGATCGTGCCCGATGGACTAAACCTTTCGAACTCATGTGCGATGCCTCTAACTACGCTATAGGCGCAGTTCTAGGCAAAGAATTGACAAAAGTTCGAGACCAATCTACTATGCGAGCCGCACTTTGAACCCACTCGATTATGTAACTACACTACTACAGAGAGAAAGAATTCTAGCGATCGTTTTTGCTATGGATAAGTTTCGAAGTTACCTTCTTGGGTCTCGAGTTGTGGTTTGGACAGATCATGCAGCATTACGCTACCTCATGGAAAAAGCAGACGCCAAACCAAGGTTACTGAGATGGATTACGATACTCAGAATTTGACCTTGAAATTAAGGATAAGAAAGGTAGCGAAAATGTTGTAGCTGATCACTTATCTCGCTTAGTGAACGTGGGTGACGAAAACACTAAGGAAATAGGCATTGACTTTCCAACCGAGCAATTAATGAGGCTAGAGAATGTGAGGCCGTGGTATGTCGATTACGCCAATTACTTAGCGATTGGACATCTGTAAGAGATGACGACGTCGTGGAAAAGAAGAAGTTTTTCAAAGACTTGAAGTATCTCGTATGGGAGGATCCACATTTGTTTAAAGTCCGCAAAGACGGGTTGCTTAGAAGGTGTGTTCCGAACATGAACAACTGGATATCTTAGAGCAATGTCACAGTGGCCTCTTTGGTGGACACTACGGAGCACCAAAGATCGCTTGCGAAAAATCCTTCAAGCTGGATTTTACCGCCTACTCTGCTCAAAGACGCCGAAGCCTTTTGCAAAGGCCGTGATAGATGCCAAAGAGTAGGAGGCTCGGTAATAGGATGGAGATGCCTTTGAGGCCTATTTTGGAATGTGAAGTCTTCGACGTGTGGGGCATCGATTTCATGGGACCTTTCCCATCATCGTGCGGTAATAAATATATCCTAGTCTGCGTTGACTATGTTTCCAAGTGGGTAGAGGCTATAGCCACCCAAACCAATGATCACAAAGTTGTAAAGAAATTCTTGCAAAAGAATATCTTTACTAGATTTAATCATCCTGTAGCCTTTATCGGTGATGAAGGTTCGCACTTCATGTAATGCACCACTAGATAAAATTCTTGAAAGATATGGTGTCAAGCATAAGATTGGTACACCATACCACCCCAAAACCAAAAGGCCAAGTCGAAGTAAGCAAATGTAAGTCTAAAGCGGATTTTGGAGAAAACGGTGGTTCGAATAGATCCAACTGAGTCCAAATTGACGACGACTGGGGCTTATCGTCTCGCGCTCAAGACCCCATGGGTACGTCGCCTTTCAAATGGTTTACGGCAAGGCGTGCCATCTACCGGTCGGAGTGGAGCACAGAGCTTCTTCGGGCTATTAAATACTTGAACTTCGATAGCCATCTCACGCGGCGAAAAGATTACCGCAAATCGCATGAGCTCGATGAATTCGGACTCGGGGCTACGAGCATAAAATCGAGCAAGGAAAGAACGAAAGCGCTCCATGATGCTAAAATAAAGGGCAGAGATTTCAAGGTAGGAGAGATGGCTTTACTTTACAACACCAGACATCTCCGCTTTCTTTGGCAAGCTTAAGTCCGATGGTCCGACCCTTTGAAATTGTCGAAGTTCATCCGGGAGGAGCGATTTCCTTGAAGGGTACAGCAATGTCAACCTTTTAAAGTAAACGGTCACAGATTGAAAAAGTATTTTGGCCAACCTTATGAAGTACCTGAGGTCATATACTTTCAAAAGTTGGTTGACGTGCCTGATGTGCTGAATTGTGATGAGATTCCATCCGATTTCTTTGCTTCGAATGATGACATTCTTACCCTTAAAGAAGCTTCTACCACGATTCCTGCACCTATCATTGCGCTGGTGCCACATGTAGAAGAAGTTGAGACAAAGACGAAAGTCAGTGCTGTCTGGAGAACCAAGTTAAAAAACTTGGTAGGGCATTTCACTTGTGGAGGTTGTGGTCAAACCTCGGTCCTTCACTCTGATTCTGATGATGAGGTGGCCGCATTTAAGCCAAAGTGGCCCGACCCGGGTTGACTTTGAAGAGTATGTCAAGCTAATGACATAAAAAGAGCGCTTCTAGGAGGCAACCTAGCTTTGTTTCTTTTCTCTTTAAGTAAGCTATTTCTGTTTCAGTTGTAGGAGTAGTACCTTGGTTGTTTGAGTGAGATGTTGTGTTCCTACGAGTTGTTGAATGTTTCGTTTATGTTTATTCATATACCCCTTGTACCCCGAGATTATATGTATGTCGAGTCTGCTGCCGCAGATACCTTAGAGCGTGTTCGAGCTATTCTATCCAATGTTGTCAATTCGAGTTGCGTTGGTACATTCATGCTACGGCCTGACTCTCTCGCTAACTTTCATCCGACAACCACCAAGTTGAAACCAAATAAGTTTTCTTTTTTTTTTCTTTCTTTTATTTTGCACATTCTGAGGACATAATGTGATTTAAGTGTGGGGGGGTGTCTGGGTATGTTTTTATGCTATATCTTTGAAATGTGAGTGAATTTTTAAATTTCGTCGAAATTTAAATTTTTTGCGAGTCTCGAGCATATGATTGAAACTGCAATGCTTGCTAGTTGTAGTTTTCTAACGATGATAGTATGTGACTTAGTGAGATAATTATAGCGTGTCTTTACTTTTATGGAGATAGTATTCGTTTTCACGTTCACGAGCCATTGATTTTGAAACAAGATTTTTGAACTATATCCTTTCATTATTTTGATGATTTATCTTAGGAAGGCCAGTATAGTGACACCTTAGTTAGACCATGTGCTGTGAATATCATAAAGTTTGAATGTGATAAGTGAGATGTAACTTATGTCTTGAAAAAATGAATAAGTAGTGAATCATAATAAATACGTTTGTCGGAAGCTGGTTTATGATTTGGGTGAGGTAGGGTGTACCACGTATGTCCTATTCCACTATGATGACCAAAAGCTCACGATAGTCAGTTTATAGCTACCTGATGATTTGAGTAGGTAGGGGATTATCACGAAATGTCCTACTCTACTATGACGGGTAAGAGCTTATTCTGATATGCGTTGAATTTGAAAATTTTGAAAAATGATGAATAAGAATAAAAATAGAGTGAAGTCTTTGTTATCATGGATCTTATACCCAGTAGAACCGCATGATATGCTGTAGGGATTATCCTACTGAGTGCGTGGGAAGGCTTAGTGTGAAGCTATTACTGTCTGTACCTAGGATAGTCATTGAAATTTTTGAGAGGATATTCCTTTGAAAGGCTTGTTAAATTTGAGAAGGGCTTGTCACACATACACTGAATCTATCTCTGTGATGGTATTGTTGGCTATAGTTGTTGTATCTTTTGTTACGTGAGTTAGAGATCTATGTGGAGTGCATGAGAGTTGAGCTATAGTTTTGATTGTTTTGTCCGGGACGAACAAAAGTTCAAGTGTGGGGGAGTTGTTCTCGGTGAAATTTATGGTTTTTATCGCATTATTAGAGAACAATATCTTTCGTATTTTAGTAATTTTTAGAGAAAATTATATGTTTAAGGCGTGAATTTGAATAATGGGTTTAGAAGTGTCAAAAGTGTAATTTGGGCGCTTTTATGTGTTAAATTTATTGAATTATTATTATTTGGGGATGACTACATGTTTTCCATGTTTTATCTATTATGTAGATGCTTAATTTCGAGTGCATAAAGAGGATAAATGAGGCTCAATTCAATTATAAGAGATAAATATGGAATTGGCTTGAAGAAGAATGGATAACTATGAAGAATCCGATCCTCAAAGATATTGGACGAAAGTCCCAGAGTGAATCAAGCGTCCATGAAGGCGTCAGTCATATTTTACATACAGAGTCTCCAGACGCAAGTCGAACGAGCGTCCCGAATCTCCGTCCAAAGAAATGAACGAAAGCGTCCACCAAAGAAGACGGGCGTCCGCCGCCGACTTTCAACAAACCGCCTCTTATTCCTATAAATACAAAGCGACCCCAACCCTAAGGGATATACTTTTTACAGAGCCGCACTACACACAAAAAAAAAGTCTGCGCCTAGAGAGTTCAAACGCATCTTCCTTCATGAAGATGAGTCCTCCAGCCCAATGATCACCAACATGATTGTTGGCTAAACGCATAGCGATGGAACAACCGGAGGATATATCACATCAACGCTATCGCAACCATGATTTGTTAGTTTATCTTTAGTTATGATTTTGAATACGCTGCTTTTATTTATCGTTTGAATCTGATTTAATCGTTATGAGTTTTATTAGATAGGAATGTCAATGGGACTCTATGTGTTTGAATTTTTATGGAAATATAGTTCAACAATACTTTATCTTTCAATCGGTACAATTGATGATGTTTTGAGGAATTATATATCGTTAGTTGGGTATTACAATTTGGGAACGAATTGTTGATCTTGTGATGAATGTTATTTGTTTTTCTTGGAAAAGTAAACAAACCCTAGAAATTGATCTAAAGGAATTTAGTCGGTTTCGCGATTGATCATACCAATAAAATCGTATTCGGATCATAAATCGGTTGTATGATTATTATGTGATTGAATCTTGGTGCTCCAATCGCTCTTCTCTTTATTATCTCATAATCAAAATCGTTCTTAATTGTCCTAGTTTAAGTTTAGTTTTTAGAACCCTAGTACCGCAACTTTTCTCGCCTATTTTACGCTTTACGATCAGATCAGGGCGCTGCTCACTATAGTGAACGTCATTCCAACCTTCCTGTCTTCTGCTTTTTTTTTCTCGCTTATTTTTAGCTTCTGTTTTATTTTCTTTCCTTTAGTTTTTAGTTTATTTCTTAGGTTTAGTTTATAGTTAGATTAATCTTAGTTTTAAGTAATTAGTGACATAACCAACTTAGGAGTTATACCTCAACTCGATAACTATACGATTCCTTAGGACGACTCGGCAACACCTTATACTACGTGCCTTATACTTGGGGTGTTCCGATAATATAAATTTAAAACACGTTTTTAACGAACAAGTGTCACAAAAGACACAATTCTATACGATTCACCATGGTGTTTCCTTCCATTTTGTTCAACGAACAAAAGATCATCAAACCAAATAGTAGTAGACCATCATAGGAATAAAGGTCAACTACTATACAATAGCATTCTAATCTATATAACATACTGCTAGTCACTTTAATCTAAGCTGCACACAATTGCGATATATCACCTTTAATACAATTATAAATTTGCTTAGAAAATCTGCTCACATAGCATAAGGAATACAATCATTACCTGCTATATTGAACTAATAAAATTGATACATACATCGCAAGGTATACAACAATCAACGACCTTTAAGAATAACCACAACATGAATTTATTCAATCATGGCACCATAACACAACACAATTTGTAAAATTTAATTTAATCTTAGATGAAGCGTGTTTGAGAATATTACATGTCTTATAGCGCTCTGAATCAAATCTATTCATAGAGTATAACAATAATACACTTAACTCTAACAATGATATAGAACATCAATTACCGGGATTCTTTCCAAAAATATATCCGATATAACTTGGTTTCCTTACGGCACACTACAAGACATACTACATTAAATAACCATAATGGTACCTTCGATCCAAATAAATCAATGACACATACTAAGTCATTAAAATTTAGTACTTAGTAATACTATATATTATTACTAACCCTTTTTTTTTTTTCCTTCTCCAACGTCAGCAATCATCAAGTTGCATATTGACTCTCCTTGCCGAGCAAATATATACATATATTTCACAAACTAATTACGTACATTAATCTTTACTGAGACATTATCGGCATAATTTCGAACAGGCACCAAGCAAAGTCATGTACAATTAAACTAGCAAGGGATCAAAGAATTCACGTCTCATGCAACCTAATATTCACGGAAAATTAATTATCTGAATTTTCGATTATGTATTGATTTACCAACGCAATGAGTCAACAAATCAGCGAAAATAAAATTTTTTTTCCTTTTTCTTGGAGCTAATTTGTCGGGAAAATATACTGAGTATCAATCAAAGTTTTCCCTAAAATATCCCACGAAATCAATTATATAAACTGACGAACACGGTTGTCCGGCGAGTACATAAGTAAAGCCATAGCAATTACTTCATTTTCGGTTAAAGCAATCAGCCAAATATATAGCAGAGAAACCTGTTAATTGGAACTAGCACACTACAGAGGCATCGAAACAAATGCATAAAATTATATTAAACAATTGATCGCAAGTGCCAACCGTGCTACCGGAGACCGATTCTATCCATGGTAAATTGCAACAGGCCACAACACGTATACAGTACAATTTGTCTTAAGCTTGTTGGTATAGTGTATCGTGTGTGGAGTGATTTACGGAACAGATCCGTAATTTACGGATTAAATTACGGAATATTAATCTAGAAAATAAATCATGTGAATAGAATAATTCATATTATTTAGCAGATCTAACAAAATCAATATTACATGCAGATCTAACTCAAACAATAGATAATAATAGTTTGATGCAGAAAATAAAGGACTAGAGATCAAACCGAGGCGAGTAGTTACTCTTTCCTTAAGACAAATTGCTCGGTATGGTGCCCACGGTAGTCATAATGTCTCCCAAGATACAACGGCTTTACGTCTCGGATTTAGAGGCACTTCAAAAATCCGAGCTCCGGCGAACTTACAGAGTGCTCCGACTTCTCTTCGACTCAATATCTAGATCTACATGAATGACTAGATCTATATGACACTACCTTTGTGGTGGAAAAGACAAGAGAAAACTGAATGCTCCAACCTACATCATTGGGGTTCTTTATATAGTGGAGAGGAGGAGCCAATGCTTGAATGTGATTGGCCAGAACACATCATCAGACTTTTCCCATTGGAAAAGAAATAGGGCCGAAAATATTAAATAAAATTGGCCAACTATTTCCACAATTCTGATTGGTCGGATGACGTGTCTTCTGAATTCTGATTGGTTGGATGATTTAATCGCTCGACTTTTCCCTCAAGAAAAGCAATTTCTGGACGAAAATAATTAATTAATTTCGAATTTAATTTAATTAATTCGGACCGATTTAACTTAATTAATCGAATTGCGTTCACATTATTCTCGAACCTTCCAACCGCCTCACGATTAACTAATTAATTTCCAGTTAAATTCATACGAACTTTTGTCTAAAAATTAATAGTAACAACCCAAATTTTCAAATTTTCACCAAAATGAGCTCGAGCACGAGCCGCGACGGACGGCGGGCGGCGGCGGCGGCAAGCCAGCGCAGCGTGTGGAAATATCTAAGTCCTCCTCCCTCGCACAAAAGTGCCTTGCCCTTGGGGTACATTTATAAGAGCATACACACTAGCCCTTATATATGGAGCTCAAGTCTCCCATCTTTCAATGTGGGATATTGAGTTGAGGTACTCCTTCAACTCTTATCTCCAACACATTTTCAACCAACTTTAGGCATTAATTTCTCATTCACCCGACATCCGAATCGAGTGATTCAAAAGCCCATCATCAACTACTTCGTATGGAGTATTTAATGATATCATTAACTCTCGATGACATACACCGGAGCCTATCCGTAAATCGCGCTAAAGTTGACTATTCAACCCTTCAAAAAAGGCTTTTTCTCCAACATAAATGAGCTAATAGTAAGAATGATCCCACATTTTTACCAATAACCTGTCACTTAATCTTTTTCTTTGTATTTGGTTTGACCAGTCACCTATATTTCATTTTCTTGCAAGAATGGTCTTCTATCTTTACCAAAATGCTAAAACATTGATTTATTCTTTCGTTTTTGTTTGACCAGTCCTCCATCTTTCATTTTTTTTGTAAGAATGGTCATCTATCTTTACCGAAAAGCAGTGCCTTAAATGGACCAAAGTTTCAAGAAAAATGAACGATGAGGAACTGGTCACACCTAAACAAAAAGAAGAGGGATAAGTCACAGATTTTCGTTAAAGATGGAGAACCATTCTTGCAACAAAAAAAAAATTGAAAGATAAGAGACCGGTCAAACCAAAACAAAAAGGAGGACTAAGTCACGGTTTTTCGGTAAAGATGGAGGACCATTCTTGATATTAGCTCTAAAGTAAATTGATGAGCATATACTTTGAAGACTATACATTGAAGAAGTCCAAGAAATTCTTGTATGCTCTATTGATGTTCAAATAGTGTCATATAGCAAGAGAATACAAAACATTGAAAATTCGCCGCATCTCGTCGTTTGAAGTGTCACTATATCGACATGAAAACTTTTGTATTTTGAAAGACGTTTGCGCTATTTCATGGATACAAATCATACAATGTTAGAGCAATTCGTATTAATGATAGAGTGTTATCGCTCACTTCGTTTTGCAAGTACATTTTTAATTTTGATTGGTTTTTTTATTTAATGCTTTTTTTATAACACTAATAAAATACTGCATCTACAATTTTATATAGCAATAATTTTGCTAACAAAAACTACCTACTCCCTTTTTAAGACCCAAAAAAAAAAAAAAAAAAAAAAAATACTCATTTTCCAATAACTTTATTTACCTTTACTAATACACAAAATACCTTTCAATGAAAAGTACAATATATCATAAATTCAAAACCAAAATCCCAGAAAATAAATTAAAACATAAAATTACATTTTTTTGGAGAGAGAGAGAGTTTTTTAGAAATTGGTGTGTGTCTTTCTTTTCATCTCTTCATCATACATGCAAGAATCCAACAAGTGCCTTCGCCAGTATATAGGAATCCTCATAAAAATTTTCCCGTCCGAGTAATACTAGTCACACTTATGGCTGCAAGGCTCAAGGTCCACTCTATGAATGAGAATTCAACTATCATTGTCATTATGATTTTGTCTCCTGCTATGTTTATATTCCTTTTCAAGATTTGAAGGGTAAACTTGTGCGTCTATAATAAAGACACATCTAAATATGAGTGTGTTTCAAGATTAATCCTTGTGGTCCTAGTTTTGTTTTGCTCTGTTTTGTCCTAGTGTAAGATGGCCCGTTCTTTTCCATTTGACGTAGCGTGTCTTTGTAATCTTCATTATTCTCTCAGAACAATCATAGATATCTATGGATTTTAGTGACACTCATGCACATATCTCATATTTTTTGGGAAATTGGAACAACATGCCCCTAAAATAAAGATTTTTTGACGGGGAAAGGAAATATCATTACTAAAAATCGAAATGTTCTGATACAACGGTCTTAAATAAGATGCCAAGATGAAAACAAACAGGGCCAAAATACTACTTCTTTATGTTTACAATTAATTAAAACAGTCCATAAGGTGGCTACCCGTATTTTTAACCCGGTTTTTACATAATGAAAAGATAACTCCATCCGTTGTTTTCCAAAAGCCTAGTATATACTACCTTCCTTCCAAAATATAAGTCTATTTATCTTTTTTGTTTTGTCTCATAATATAAATCTATTTAGATAACCAATTAAATATTTATTACATTTTTCTCCTTTTACCCCTTATTTATTATTTATCCACCCAATTTTCACTACTTTACATTAATGACAATGAAAGGTCATTTGGACTTTTTTTTATCAAAATTTATGACACATAACCAATTTAACCAACTTTTTTAATTTGTGTGAAAACCCAAATAGACATACATTTTAGGACGGAGGTAGTATCATCTAGAATAGGGCCTAGATCCGTGCAGTCCAATCCATGGCCATTTATGAGCTAGATCCCGCCCATGGGAGTTATAAGATTTGAACATTTTCCTTACCAATATTATGTTATCTTAGTTTTACAAAGTGTTCTTGAATAAATAGAGCCTTATCTCCCATCGCTCATGAAACCTTTTTAATTCTAAGACGCTTCGCTCTAATGTAGCATAGTCGTTATTATATTTCATTTAATGCTTATTTTCTGTTGTGTAAGAAGGGGCAGTTTTGTCATTTTCTAGTTTTAAGGGTTTTGGAATTTAAACTCGAAGCTGAGACTTTTGTAGGGGACTTTTAGGACAAATTAATTGAATCTGAAACTCTAGCTGCGTTTGCTACCGTTTGTTCTTCATCTTCCTTAAAATTTTGCACCATCTGGTATCAGAGCGAAAGCTTATGGTTTTTCCCTTTGTGATCGATGGCCGGCGCTGATGGAACAAGCTGAATTCGCAACGTAGTTTGGGATTCAAAGATCATTTGGGATACTTTATCACAATTTGATCGAAAACTTGAGGCTGATATTGATTGCCGACAGGCAGAACGAGTTTTTCCTCGTACTCGCAATGGTGAGATCAGTGGGAAACACGCAAGGGGAAACAAGGAAGATTATGTTAGGAGGAGAGAGTATGATTTGGAGCACAATAGTTTATTCAGTCAATAAGTTCACGAAGGGTTCACATTTTCAAGCTCTTACGCTTTCAAACCTGAAATAAAATTACCGACTTTTGATGGTTCTTCTCTTATGTTGGATTTCTTGGATTGGATCGACATGTGCGAGGATAATTTTGAAGTATTGAAACTGTTAGATGCTTTGAAATGCAAGATGGCACCTTCCAAGCTAAAAGGTGAAGCGCGTATATGGTGGAAAGAGTTGCAGAGCCATATATTTTTAGAAGGTAAGAACTTCATTACTTTATGGCCAAGAGCGAGGAAGCTCTTGATCAAGAAATTCTTACACACCTCACTTTTGACATACTTCTACAAGCAAGAGAATGACGAACGGCGGACAAAGAGGACCCGGCTTACGAACGGCGGACAAAGAGGATGAAGGCCCAAGATCTGTCATTGGACCGTATAAATAGGCCCAATCTAGATGAACATGGCCCCAATCCGGTTCGGGTATATCAATGGCCCCCTACTCTGTGCCTGGCGTGTCCGCCGAGGCGGAGAGTAGAGCTTGAAGAAGCCGTTGAAAGCCGCACCCCTATATTGTCGCTCGTGATAGAGGTGTGCTGATAGTGTTTATCGGGCTTAGATCAGTGTTGACATTGCGTTGCAAATTACTGAGTAATGCTGTACATTGTAGCGAACAGGCTTAATCGCTGGCAACGCTCTGTCGGGTTATATCGCCGACAACGCTCTATCGGGCTTGAACCAGTGTTAGTATCACGTAGCGAATTACCAGTTATGTGCTGCGCATCGTAGAGGATAGGCTTATATGCCGATAACGCTTTATCGGGCTTGAATCAGAGTTGGGGTTACAAACTACTGACAAATTGCCATACCTTTTTGCGAACAGGCTTAATCGCAGACAACGCTTTGGCGTGCTTAACCGCCGATAATGCTCTATCAGGCTTGGATGGCAGTAAACCCTGCTGGGAAGAGGCCGTTGGGCGTGTAGGGTAGAGGCCGCTGGCGTGACCAGAGCGGATAGAGCTGTAACGGACGTATGGGTACGTGAAACGTCGCATCAGTTACGTAAACTGACACGATGAGTGATGTGAACCGTCACCTCTTCTAATTGGCCAGGAGAACTCGGTAGCCGTTTTTAGCAATGATGCGTTTGAAGAAAACCCAAGCGCCATTTCCCTCCATTCTCTGCATATAAATAGAGGGCTCCCCCATCACTTTCACACTTTCTCTTCTTCTGAAAATTATTTGGCAAGCAAGATTTTCCGGCGATAGCAAGCAGATTCCGGCAAGCAAGCAATTTCTGACAAAATCCACACTCCTCATCCCCATTTCCCTTAATTAGGTATGATTTCGAATGCTCTTACAGTTTTGTTGCTTTGATTTTGCTTCAGTTTCGCTTTTCCCCTTTGCTAGAAAAGTATAATGCTGTAGAGCCGTATTTGTGGTTTAGGGTTTAGGGCTCTTGACTTTGATGGATAGAGTATCCTTTCCATGCTTCCATATGCCCTAAGGTTATTTCCTCTTTGCCTTCGTATGCCAGCACCCCTTTTTTGAGAGATCCCTTAATAGATAAATGCCCCAATCGCTGCCTAGGTTAGATTGAAGGTTTGATTTTGCTGAATGCTTTTATGGGTTGTTTGGGGGTGGTTTCATTTTAATGCTTTTTCTAGGTTTGGATGCTAAGGAAAATGGAGGGGCGAGGTGTCGGGGTGTGATCATTCTCACCCCTAAAGATACATATCGAACGAATTGTTGAATCAAACTAAAGCAAACCTCAAGCAACAAAACATTGCATATGTATTTCCCCCCAAAAGCATCTGTCTATATCCTTCCAAAACCGAATTTCTGGAAGGTTTTGGATTTCTGAATCAAACTAAAACGAACATAAAGCAATAGATCGAATTGAACTATTCAATCAAACTAAAGCGAACCTGAAGCAAAAAAACATTGCATCTATATTTCCCTCCAAAAGCATCTGTCTATTTCCCTAAAAAACTGAATTTCTGAAAGGTTATTTCTCTTCCAACAGCCTTCTTCTCTGCCTTTAAATAAACAACATCCTGAATGAAAATGAACACTCAAACACTTGCATTCAGTCAAAGATAAACAACGGCTTTTATCAGTTCGTTGCTTTCCTCATTCAAGTGCAGAATCTGGAAAGTTAGACTATTGTATCTTGGGAGACGTATTGCAATATCCGTATGCACATAGTTGGGGCAAATATGTCTTAAGGACAGAGTTTTAAACTCGCCTCAATCACTATAAGTTTTCGCATTTACATTTGCTCTCTACATTTTCATATCAATGTGTTGTAGATTCGCATATGTGGATAAAGTTCTTTCATGTTATGAGTTGATCTTGATTGCAATCTGTTTCTACAAATTTATGTTTTGCATTTTCAGAAAATTAGCAAACCGGCAGTACACTACTAAAATTTCCAACGATCTTAAGACATAATTCGTTCCTTTTAAAATCATGAACATGTTTATGCAACTTGCTTATGTATAATTTGTTTGTTAAACATATTTTACAGTTAATTTGCATTCTGAAACGTGTTCAAATATGTACTGGTTTGTTGTTTTTTGAAGTGGAATCATGAAATACTTTTAGGAAAATTTGAAGCAGAAAATTTACGTTGAACGGAAATTCATGTGTTAATGTGATACAACAACATGTTTATGTGCGAACCTTTCAGTAAATTTATTTAACTTGATATGTGTGATCTAAAACATCTTCCAAATTGTGTTGGTATTGATTCTGGAGATGTGAAATGACTATAAAAAAATCTGCAACATGAAATGGGAAAAAACCCAGAATGTTTTTTTTCTAATATTGCAACATGTCTGTCTTGTATACGATTTTGAAAAATTATGTTAACAACATGATTTTTGTGTTAATATGATTCCGCAAGTATGTGCTTATAGTTTACTTGTAAGAATGATCTGAATTTTGGTTGGAAAGTGTTCTGTATTAAACGATATAAAAAAAGTCACAACTTTCTGAAAATTTGAAAATAATTGCCTACATTGTGTTGTCGTCCAAAATATCCTGTAATTACTCGCTCCTTTATGGAAAGTGAAAGAATAAAAGTTGTTTCTTTAGTGCTGTAGATTATAGAACTGTTCATATTATTTGTTTAAAATGTCCGTGATTTCTAAATTGGTTATATTCATATTACTTATTGATTTTCTTTCGGTTTTTGTGATGTACATTTCAAGATGTAAAGATAAAGTTGTTTATGCGTTTGAATCGACATAATGAATAAGTTAATCAATTCCTGGTGATCAAGGTGGAAAAGTGTGATGAAAGGTTTAATGAATTTTGTTCTAGAAACAACAACATTCATTAAATCGTTGCACTACACTTACCTTAATCAAACTATTTTGCGAAATGATGATTAACTTGATTTTGCCCAAGGATTTTGGGGGAAGAATGTCTTCTTGACTAAAACATCATTATATTCTTGGAAATGTGAGGGTGATTAGTAAAGAAAATTTACCTAAGAAAAATCAAGTAACGAAAGCAAGAAATGGAAGTGAATTTGAGTTAATTTAAAATTCCTTGGAAAGATATTGTGTGTGGCTCAAAATATATCACTGTTATTAGCATGCAATATGTCGGTAAGGGATAGAACAAGCATACAATATTATGGAATATGGTAAGTTACAATTCATCCATCGTAGACATAATACCATTAAACAATTGATCTCTAATGGTTTGATTTCCTCAATTGTAGCGGATCCGCTTATGAAAAAGGTTTAACTAGAGATCGAGTGTCAATGTTTTGACAAACGGAATGGAATAGAAGCCTATTACGTATGTTACCTTATAATGGCAATCCAACCATAGTGACTGGAGATCACAATATCATGATTCAAACGGGACAAGAAAGTTATGAGGGGCAGTTAACACTTACCCATTCTGTTAAAACAAAAGTGTTGTCTACTGAATGGTTTAGGTTAAGCATAAAGCTTTTAATGATTCTTATATCTTGGTTAAGCGAAGTGGGTATTGCAGAGTACTCTTTATAGGAGGTCACCCATGTAAGTGGAAGTTGGGCCACTTTTGTGAGAATTTATGGGCTGAATTCTCTAACACACTTTCTGAAACCAAGTGTTCCAGGGCAGAAATGGACACAACCATAAGAACATCAAGAAGACCAGCGGGTCTATTCTGTAGGTATCATTGTCTAGGCATGCTCCAAACCCTGAGCAGTTCAAGACCTAATTCACTACTTAGCCGAGTATGTCCGATGGTATTCTACTCAGAAAGGTTCAAGGATGCAAACCACCTTGCCCGGTGCAATAGAGCTCCATTTGCTATCTCTACAAAGTCTTCATGCATTAATTTTCATTCATGTGAGAGACCGTTAGAACTTTATAGTGTTTTAGCTCCGAAATGGGCCTAAGTGTAAGTGGAGAGCAATCCACTTCAGGCCCGGTTTGAATGAGTAACGGAATGAATTCACGGGAGTTAAAAACAGTTTTGGAAACTACTATGATATTAATTGATGTGAGGCTTTTGAATCACTCGATTCCGGTATCGGGTGAATGAGAAATGAATGCCTAAAGATAGAGTGAAATATGGGGGTTGTTAATAATGTAAAGCATTTGGATTCAAATGAACTTAACATTCAAGATGTAGAGTTATATAGAGAGGCAAGCCCCAAAGGGCAAAAGAATTTTGTGAAGGATGAAAGAAGTAGATACTAGTTGGTTCAGAACCCCACACGCGTGTGCGCCTGTTAGGAAATCCACGCAGGAACACAGCGGAAGTTAAAATTTTTATTTCCTTTTACCAAGATCGACTTCGTTTAAGCAACAAGCATAAAAGAAGTAAACGAGAAAGTTACCTTGGATGATCTAAAAGATCAAAGCATTGTCGTCTATGAATGAGTATTGGTGAACGGAGCCGCCCAAGTGTTTGGCCTGTACCGCTAGTCCACACAAACAACCCACCGGAGTCTTACCTTGGATTGCTACTAAAAAAACTCGGTTGCTAGACCGACCTTTTCTCTCTAGGAAGCTCTTTATTTTTCTCAAGAATTATTGAACTCTTGAAATTGTGTGATACGAAAAGAGCCAAGAACCCACCTCTTATATAGAGGTGAGTGGTGCCCCCTAGTAGTCTCATTCCCAATGAGAAAAGCTTCCTAACGGATTGAGGAGAAAGAAAATATTTTTTTCTAATAAAATAAGGAAAATATCTTTTCTTAATTCATCTCATTTAATATTCAATATCTTATATTAAACAAATCTCTGATATCGTCAATATCCAATATTGAATATATACTTATTATATTACCATATATCTTTTACACATTTGCATATATATATATATATATATATATATATATATATATATATATATAATACTATGATTAATTAATTTACCCAATCCATGTGTATCATATACACAACAAATTTTGACCCATATATACAATATCTACATATTTAATTAATCAACATAATTATTATCTTGTATTCTATTTATTCGTAATAAATAAATACTACTATATTAATTTATCACTATAACACTTAATAGTTGAGATAAAAAGTTTCCTTATTTGGTTATCACTATAACCGTATTTTAATCCGGCTAGATGTCCTCATGTGTGTAAGCCGATAGGCTTCCGAATATGTTGGCCGTAGGCACAAAGTGCATTTACTAAAATACCCTTCATGTCTAACAATCATGGATAGCATCTAGCAACACGCCATGACCTCCAATCATCGGAAGAGTCAAATGCAATGACTACTATCTTTCATGTGAAACGATTACCATGTAAATAGAATCATATCATTGTTACAATATCCATACGACCGTATCTCAAGTGTCGATACATTAACGACCGTACCTTATAATCTGGATATCATACTCTCTTGAAGTAACACATTACTTCTGCTTTGCAACGACTTTGGAGAATAAGACATTCCTTATAAGTAGGCCCTTTCGGATTTACTCCTACTATTAGGATACGCGATTTCCGGACGAGCAACATGAATCCTACGCATTCTTCAGTATCACACTCAATCACTACCGCATGATCGCCCCAAGGCTAGGGGAAACCTCAATAGTGTCAAAGTATGACAATCCACACAGTGATGTCATGAAGACTCCGGTCTCAGGATAATTACACAACCGCCACATAGTGCGACACTTGTCAAAGTAAGTGGGTCAGTCTAACGTACGCATCTCTAATGCACGTCCACACATAGTCCAAATGTCCCTACACTTCGATAGACGAGATATGTCCCTATCTTCTTAGGATAGAAGACATCAAATACGTGCTAGTCTAACCATACTGTTAATGCCATGTTTAATAGTACATACGACTAGAGACATTTAAGTATCAAACTTATTAAAGTGATTCGAGATCTCATCAACCATAATCACTATCATGGTTTGTCTACCACAGTTTAATACTAAGGACGTTATCATATATACAATATCATAATTGGTCCGTTAAAAGAACAAATATATAATAACAGAAAAGTCATTTATTATATGTATAAACACAAAGAAATAGTAGAAATGACCTGACCTGATCGGATCCGGTCCAACCTGATTGGGTTTAGGACACTATTTCAACAATCTCCCACTTGGCCTAAAGCCAATCACTCGTATACATAAGACCAAGTTGAATCACAAGAATCTCATGCAATACTCGCAACCAACCCTAAACGTGAACGGATCACTATCCGTAGGGACTTAGACTATCTTCATATCATGCTCCAAATTGTCTGATGTATGATTTTTATATGATTAAATTTACGTGATTTTATTATGTTTTATGGACGAATTCTATGTAAAATATATGAAATTATGATATAATTAGTATGAAATATTAATCTTTATAGTTTAGTATAGTTAGTAGTAAAAGTTAGTATTTATAGTAAAAAGTTGTAGTTTTTGTATCGGTTTTAGTGACCGGAGTGTTGTGTCTATTTTACACGGGTATTTTGTGTTTATTTCATTGCAGAATCCTAAGATGAACTGAAATCCCGAGTAGAGACACTTTTTGAAGTCAATTCAAGTCGTTGGAAGGAAGTTATAAAGCGTCACTCAATTTAAATGATTAAGTGGGTAGTCGTTTTTTAATAATGAAATCTCGAAAACGACACGTATTGGGAATGGCTCGTTAAAAGACATTTTCTCGGGAAAATGTTCTTCACGAAAAGTTGAAGATCTTCATATGAGCTTTCTAAAGCACTTTGAATCATGAAGATTAGAGGTTTACAACTCAAATGGTGGTCAAGTGGCTAATTGATTTGTACTATTGAAAAATCCCGAAAAGGACACGTAATACAAATGGCTCATCGAGAATACGTTTTCTGAAGAAGTGGCCTTGATGGAAGTTGTAGAGAATTCAACGAGCTTTTCAACGGAAGTTTGATTATGTCATTCTGATATCAAGAACTCAAGTTACGATTTTTAGAAGTTTGCTATGTAATTATATATAATTATATATATAATTACACAAAGATCTGTGATGATTAAGGGTAACATGGGCTCACATGCTTATAACTAAATCTGTAATGATTGTCATCATTACACGGACCGATCCGGCCAATTTTCGACCGGTCCGGGAAGGAGGAAAGTCTATAAAAGGGAGATCAGAGGCTCATTTCAAAGGGTACCAATATATATACACCATATTCTATATATATTCTCTATCCCCTCTTTTCTTTAGTTTGTAAATAGGCCTTATGCCGGAATAAATTAGTAGTAGTAGTATCGTAATAATGCTCGGGAAATTCTCGAAGGTTCAATGTTGCTGAAGTCGTTGTAATACTTGGGAAAAGACGATTTCTAAGTCAACAGTTGTAATCGGGTAACTTTTCTGAAGTATTTATGTTTATGTTTGTTATTTTCTTCTTTTTAGTTTTTATAATGTTATTAGGCTAGATCTAATAACTAGCCAAAGTTATGTAATCGTATTATTTCGATCTTTCCGTTAAAAGAATGATGTTTAAGTAAAAGTGATTAAAATTGAGTTAAAATGAATCCTTTTCTATTTCGCTACGTAAAGATAACATATTCGGATTGACGTAATCAACCATGATGAATACCACATATAACCTGGCGATGAACTGACCAGAGAAGTCGGGATATGAGTAAAAATAGAAAACCGGAGGGTAAAATGGCCGTCCTCGATTAACGGAATCCTATTTCCTACCGAGCGATTTGTCCTAGAAAAACAAATCTTATTAACTTTGTACTCGAGATCTTAATAATGTTAAAATCACGCTTTAATTGAAACTACACCGTTTGTATTAAATCGATCCGCTTGACAACCGGAGCCTCTTGAATAACATCGCCATCCGACAAATGGAATCACCTCTTTTATCCGGGGTAGATTTGTACTCGGTACATGTTTTGACTAACTAAGTTTAGCCTGGGGCGATTGTGGACATTGGATCGATGACAATTTGACATATGACAATTTCATACGCCGTGTGAGGAGGAATTGTTGACAATAGGAGTACACCGTTTCATTTACTCAATTGGACCTAATAAAAGGAAGATCGAGCACATTCTATTAATTGAAAAGATCGAATAAATTGATTACATATACTTTGGCTAGTTTAGTTTATAAACTATATATTGGTATCTATATATTTATATATATATATATATATATATATATATATATATATATATATTTTTACGATTTATGTACATATATATATATATATTTATATATCTATATATATTATATTAGAATAACTTTTAAATTACGTATTTATTTTATGTTGGTTAGAATAGTAGTAATTTGTGTAATAAAATTGCGGTTTAGATCGAGTTAATAGCAGCTCTTTGGTGTTTAACCACACTAAAAAGAATTACCACTTTTTTTCCCTGGAGGATTCGATACCGACTCACCACTTTATCACTACAATTTGACCCGTACACTTTGCCGGTTAGGATCCGTCTAACCTAGAAAAGGTCCATCCCTTTCTTGACGCCGCTTTCTAAGGTCCGGTTTGGTGACGTCGACTTTACGGCGCCCGTTGCCGGGAGACAAAGTCGCTAATTTCTTTCTTTGTGTCTATGGTTACTACTTGTATTAGCTTAAAATTCTCGAGGATAAACCAACACTTTTCTTATCTCATTTCTTTTTTATTTTTCGTTGGTATCTACTTTCTTTTAGTACCAATTTTCTTCTTCTTTAAAACTCGAGCATTTTTCTATTTTCGTTAGTTGATGACCAGAAGCGGTAAAGCCTCCCTTACTCCTTATAAGCCTGATATAAACGCTTACGAAAGGCAGTTGCGAATAGAGAGTAAACGTGGTCATACTAGTCAGGGAAATCCTGACCGGGAATCGTCTTCTAATCAAAATATAAAAATGGCTGAAATTAGTGATGAAACAAATGAGCAGAGGCTAGATCATGCTTTAGGGCATGGCCAAAACCCTGTTAATCGTAATAATAATCAGAATAATAATAATAATAGGAACAATCAAGATCGGAATCAGAATAATCGTAACAATCCGCCAAACCCGAGACCTATCTCGTGATCAAACCATGTTAGAAAACCGGACTAATAATCCCATACTTTTACCTAATGAAGGAGCGAATAATTTCGAAATTAAGTCTCATCTTTTTTGTTTAATTGACGCAAGAGCCCAATTTCTAGGAGAAGATGATGAAGATCCACATCATCATCTCTATCTGTTTGAAGAATCGTGCAATACAAACCAAAAGTCAAGGTGCTCATAAGGAATTAACGAGGATGACTATGTTTCCTTTTTCTTTGAAAGGAAGAGCCGAGATTGGTTTATGTCTCTTCTACACCACTCGCTAACTAGTTGGGAGGATATTCAAACCGAATTTACAAAACAATATTTCACTCAGGACTAAATTTGGAATTAAAGGTCGAGGTTGCTAATTTTAGACAAGGATCTCAAGAAGCGCTTGGGAATGCGTGGGAAAGGTTTAAAAATTGTTAAGAGCTTGTCCCGATCATGGTTATTCCTTAGATATGCAAATCCAAATTTTTCGTCAGTAAACTAAGAAAAGATTCACGTCGCATGTAGATCATGCATGTGGTGGTTCGTTAATGATGAGTGAAGCTCAAACAGCTTTACGATGCTATAGAAAAAGATTTCCAAAAATAATAGAATGTGGGAAACCGGTTCTAGCACTAGAAAAGTAGCTTTTGCAGGAGAATGTACGTCAAACACAGAAGTTCTAGCACACTTGGAGAATTTGAGTAGGAAGTTTGATGGATTACAACAAGGTAAGAATCAAAGTTCAGAAAATAGTACGCCAACTGAATACTCAAATCATGATAATGTGTCATTAGGGATAGAAGAACCAACAGGATATTCAAGGGAGGAGGTGAGTTTTCTTCAGCAGCATAGGAATTTAAACAATGCGTATTCAAACTCGTTTAATGCTATTAGAAGAGACCACCCAACTTTTAGATGGTCTGAAAACCCTAGTAAGCAAGGACAACCGCCATATCCAGTTCAGTATAAGAATATGAATAATAATCAAGTTTATCAAGGAAATACATCTAATCAGAATTTACAATCATTACCTAGATCCTATCCTCAACATACCACTCAAAGTATACCAGTAACTCAGAGTTCAACTCAGCCTGCAGAAGGGGTTGAAAAATGGGAAAAAGTGATGGAAAATATGATGGGTATAGTATCTACTCAAGCTAAGAATTTGGAAACAATGATGACTTCTATAGGTTCAGTCAGTAAGGATATGAGTTCAATGAAAACATCTATGAATGGACATGATACCAGAATGAGAACGATAGAAGCTTCATTAAGGAATATGGAAGATCATTTGAGTAGGGAAGGTGAACGTAACAACAAGAGACCTCCGGAGGATTACCAAGTAATACACCGAAAGAAACCCAAGAGAGGTAAATGTTGTAGTTACGAGAAGTAGGAAACTCTACGGTAGTAATGGAGTAGAAAACTTCGGGAATAATGAAGTAGAAAATGATTTAGATAGAAAAAATGAAGAGACTAAAGATGAACTTGAATTCACTGATGAGGAAGAAGAAATCATAGAAAATTTCTTGAAAAGGAATAGAAGTTTGGAACCTGAGAATGAAGGTGAAAAATGGGTAAAAATCCCAAGAATTTTGAAAGACCCCATGGATAAAGATTTAAGGACTTTATTTAAGGAACATGTGAGAATAGAAGATAAAGAAAACAAGGATGAGAAACAGGAAGAATTGAAAGAATCTGAAGTAGAGATTGATTCAGGGAATAATTTAAAGAAAAAAATTCAAGAATCTGAAACATGGCGATCAAGTAACACTCAAAGGTTTAAGGATAAAGGAAAAGGGAGAATGACTTCGGAGCCAAAGGTTATAGATTTAGAATCTTTACCTTACCCACCTAAAGATCAAATCAAAAAGGCAAAAACTGATCAGAAGTATGCTCGTTTCCTTGATACTTTTCGTCATATTCATGTTAATATCCTCATTATCGAAGCTCGATAAATATGCCCGCCTATGGAAAGTTTTTTTTAAAGATATACTATCAAATAAGAAAAAATTAGAGGAATATGAGAATATATGCTGAATGAAGAATGTTCTGCAATTTTGCGAAGATAAGTTACCACCTAAATCGAAAGATCCCGGAAGTTTTACCATTCCGTGTGAAATTGGAGGATTTACATTTAAGAAGGTCTTATGTGATCTCAGGAGCTAGTATAAATCTCATGTCTTATGAGGATTATAAAAAGCTAGGCATAGGAAAGCTTACTAAAACGGAAATGACTCTGCAAATGGCAGATAGATCGATTAAGTACCCTAAAGGAATAATTGAGGACATATTGGTTAAGGTAGACAAGTTCTATTTTCCAAAGAGACTTTGTAGTTATGGAAATGGAAGAAGGATTTTCAGCGCCACTTATCTTAGGACGTCCATTTCTAGCTACAGGAGAACTTTAATCGATGTTCGAAAGGAGAATTAATTTTGAGAGTCAATGAAGATGAAGTTGCTTTCAATATTTTCAAAGCTATGAATCATCCATATACATCACCAGAATCATGTTCTTTTATAGAAGATATTCATTCTGTCTATGATAATCAGTTACCAACTTTTGAAGACAGATTAGAAGAATGCTTAACTTTGTCTATCTATAAAGAAGATGAGGAAGACATTGAAATGAAAGAGATAATCCTTTCTCTAGATAAAGGCAGTTTTACTTTTAAACCACCATGGCATAAGTATTTGGAGTTAGAACTAGAAGGACCAGTTCTTAAATCATCAATGGAAGATCCACCTAAGAATCTGGAATTGAAACCGTTACCTTTAAATCTGAAGTATGCTTTTCTTGAAACTGATAATCTTTTACCGATTATTATTTCATCAACTTTAACTGAGCAACAAGAAGATCAATTACTTAGAATGTTGAAAAAGCATAAGAAAGCTTTTGGATGGACAGTTGCCGATATTCGAGGTATTAGCCCTGAGATTTGTGTTCATAAGATAATTCTGAAAGAAGATGCTAAACCTTGTATTCAACCGCAACGCCGCCTCAACCCGAATTTACAGTTAATCGTTAAGAAAGAGGTTATTAAGCTATTAGAAATGGGAATAATATTTCCTATATCAGATAGTGAATGGGTAAGTCCAACTCAAGTTGTACCAAAGAAAGGAGGTTTCACAGTGAAAGAGAATGATAAGAATGAATGGATTCCAACAAGGGAAATTACAGGATATCGAATGTGCATTGATTTTAGAAAAATAAATGATCATACTAAGAAAGATCATCATCCACTTCCATTCATAGTGCAAATGGTGGAACGTTTAAGTGGACATAAGTGTTACTGTTTCTTAGATGGTTATTCAGGATATTTACAGATATTCATTGCAGCAGGAGATAGGGAAAAAACTACTTTCACTTGTCCTTATGGAACTTTTGCGTATAAAAGAATGCCGTTTGGTTTATGTAATGCTCCTGCTACATTTCAAAGATGTATGATGTCTATATTTTCTGATATGGTTGAGAAATTCTTAGAAATTTTTATGGACGACTTTAGTGTTTACGGAGACTCTTTTAATGGATGTTTGTTACACTTAGAGCAGTGTTACAACGCTTTGTGAGGATACCAATTTAGTGCTTAATCGGGAAAAATGTCATTTAATGGTATCAGAAGGAATTGTACTAGGTCATAGAATCTCTGAAGTAGGAATTGAAGTTGATAAAGCTAAAGTCGAGGTAATTGAAAAATTGCCACCGCCAGTTAATCTAAGGACTCTAAGAGGATTTCTTGGACATGTAGGATTTTATAGGAGATTTATTGCAGATTTTTTCAAGATAGCAAAACCTCTAAGTCATTTGCTTGAAAAAGTACCTTTTAATTTTGATAGTAAATGTATGGAAGCATTTAAGACCACAAAGCGAAGTTGATTATCACACCAAAGATTGGTAGCACCAGATCGAATTTATCTTTTGAGATTATGTGTGATGCAAGCGATTTAGTCAGTAGAGCTGCTTTTAGGTCAAAGGTATAATAGAATTCTCAAAGCTATTTACTATGCATCTCATACGTTAAATGCAGCTCAACTAAACTATGCAACTACAGAAAAGGAACTGTTGGCTGTAATTTTTGCCTTAGATAAGTTTAGATCGTATATTGTTGGCTCTAAGGTAATAGTTTATACAGACCATTCAGCTCTGAAGTATTTACTGAGTAAGAAAGATGCGAAACCACGTCTTCTTAGATGGATTCTCCTACTTCAAGAATTTGATATTGAAATTAAAGATAAAAAAGGAAGTGAGAATGTAGTAGCAGATCATCTAAGTAGAATGGAAACTGATAAAGAGATAGGGAATGAAATTAAAGATTCATTTCCTGATGAACAACTGTTTAGAATTGATACTCCTTCAACCATGCAGTTATTAAAGAAAAGAATTCCTTCTAAGGAAAATTCACCTTGGTTTGGAGATATCATTAACTACTTAACTCGTGATTACATTCCGTCTCATTGGACTTGGCAAATGAAAAGAAGTTCTTTTATGACTTAAAATTTTATTACTTGGGAGGAACCGGACCTTTTCCGTAAATGTTCGGATGGGATAATCGTAAAATGTGTGCCTGATAGTGAAATTTTAAGTGTTAAAAATTATCGTTTGTCATGATCGTGAGGCGGAGAGGTCATCATGGAGGTTGGAAAACTGCTTTTAAAGTTTTACAATGTGGTTTATTGGCCTACACTTTATAAAGATGCGTATACATATGTTAAATCTTGTGAATCATGTCAAAAATGGGGAAATATTTCGAAAAAACATGAAATGCCTATGCAACCTATTTTAGAATGTGAACTTTTTGATGTTTGGGGCATAGATTTCATGGGACCTTTCCCTATATCGTTTGGAAAAAGATTTATTCTTGTAATGGTAGATTATGTCTCGAAATGGGTAGAAGCTGAAGCTCTTCCCACTAATGATACCAAGGTTGTCATACGATTCCTTAAAAAGAACATATTCACTAGATATGGCATTCCAAGGGCAATCATTAGTGATAGAGGGTCACACTTTTGCAATCGACCATTTACTAAGTTAATTGAAAAATATGGTGTAACGCATAAATTAGGAACGCCTTATCATCCGCAAACCAGTGGTCAGGTAGAGGTGTCGAATAGAGAGATTAAAAGAATCATAGAAAAACAAGTGGACTCAAACCGTAAAATCGGCGATTAGACTAGATGATGCGTTATGGGCGTCTGCAGCGACTTTTAAAACTCCAATTGGTGTTCTCCTACAAGTTAGTCTTTGGTAAATCTTGTCATCTCCAAGAGAATTAGAACACCGAGCCTTCTCGGGCTATTAGATTTCAAATTTCGATCCTAAGGTCATCGGTGATCATAGATTACTTGATTAATGTAATTAGAAGAATTTCGCCTTGATTCTTACGAAAATGCTCGAATCTACAAGGAACGCACGAAATCCTTCCATGATAAGAGATTCTATAGTCGTGAGTTCCATGTAGGTGATCGAGTGTTATTGTACAATTCACGTTTAAAGTTGTTTCGTGAAAGCTTAAATCAAGATGGACAGGACCATTTAAAGTAACACGAGTTTATAAATCCTGAGTCGTTGAACTAATCGATGGGAATACAACTTTTATAGCCAATGGTCACAGGTGAAGCTATTTCTCGAAGGTGAAGAAGTCTCTCTCGAAAAGAAGTGATGTTCTTTGATTGACCCTCCGAAAGACTCAAAAGCGAAGTTACTCAAAAACTAAAAATATCAAATTACCAGGTTTTATCTTTACTTTTATATGTCTAAACTATTTTCGCCTTTTTACCGGATGAGACGTAAAAGAACCTGGATGTCTTTTTTAGATAGATTAGGAATTTTTGTTTTGCTTTTGAAGTTTGGCCTTGATAGAGATGTCGCTTTTACTATAGAAGCTTTAGTTTTTGAACAGAACAAGCAATTGTTGAGAGAGAAAAAATTGAAAGAAGTTTGTAATGGTACGTCGAGAAGCTCGATAAAGAGAAGGGCTAAGTTTCTAAGGAAGTGCAGAATCTGTGGAAAGATTGAACACAGTGGGCGATGTGGGAAAAATATAACTCAATCTCAGAATGAGTGTTTGAATGTAATTAAGAAGGGAACGATTAGGTGGTTAACCGAAAATCCCGATGGAATTCCAAGACATAATTCAAACGCTACGTTTCTAGGATTTAGTTTGCTTGAACGGTATGTTAGAAATCTGGAGTTTGTAGAAATTGAAGAATTAGAAACCCCGTAAGTTCAAGTCTTTTATTGTTTTTAGTTTTATAAAATTTTTGCATAACTTTGAAAATTTTATAAAATTTGATCTTTATAAAATTAAGGAGTTTTATAAAAGTTTTATAAAAGTTTTTTTTTTTTTTTTTTTTTTAGATCTTTTATAAGAATTAATGGAAACTTATTGAATTTTTATAAACTTTTAAATAAGTTTTATAAAGATTTTATAAATTTTAAGAAATTGTTATAAAATTTATTTTCTAGTTTTTATTAAGTTTTTATTGAGTTTTATAAGTTTTATATCAAAAATCCAAAAAAAATAAAAAAAATTTTGAAAAATCATAAAAATTTCACACGGACCGATCCGGCCCTTGTCCAGGACCGGTCCGGGTTCGAATTAACCTAAAAAAGACGGGACCTTTCTTTCTTCTTCATTTCTCCTCTTTTCTTCATATACAACCTTGCTGCCACCTCCACCACCAAAAAATTTTCTTTTTCTCTTCAAAATAACAAATTACACTATACCATTACATACATTCTTCCTCTTTTACTCTCCTCTCTTCACCACAAGTGAAAAATTTGAAAAAGATCGAACACAAGCTCCATTTCATCCCGGTGGCTTCTACGACTTTTCTGGCCACTTTTCACCGTTTTGTTCATTATAAGGTATAATTTGTTTACTCTAGTTATCAATTCCATGATTTTTGTAATTTTTAGATTTATTTTCAACTGTTTTGATTTTTACGTGTGTTGTGACATTTTATTTGTGTTGTTTTCTGTTTTTGTTGTTCTTTTGTAATTCCAAATTCGTAGAATGGCCTCTTCTAGTCGCAAAATCTCTAAGAAACGAAAGCCTAATATTCCAATAGAAGTACCGGTCGTAGGTCTTAAGGATTTAACACCGGAAGAAGAATCTGTTAGTTTTGCTGCTACAGCTTCACCTCAAGCTAAGAATGCTTATAAGAATATCTATAGTAAATGTGGAGTTGTGTTGGAGAGAGGCTTAGATTTTGATGACTTAGGAGAGGAAGTTAGGCGTATTTTTGCGAGGCGCCAATGGTTGGATTTTGCAACTAAGAGGGCAGAGAGATCAATACTACCTTAGTGGCGAGTTTTATGCGATTCTGTCTACTTTGACACCCACCGAGGGTAGTATGATGAGTCTATCCCCTAGGTCTAGAAATGTTTCTTTTAGTCCGGAACTTATCAATCTTTGTTTTAGGAGTAGAAGTTTTCCAGATGAAGAGGATTACAGAGTCGTTTATAGATTAGATGATCCTGCTATGTATGAGCAGATTGCCTCTAGAGCTCAGAGGGAGTTTGATGCTATAGCAGAGTGGGTGGACAACAGATTTAATTATGGGAAGTGTTATAGAGATCTGAGGGCAATCAAAAGATTTTTGAGCCATACTCTCTATCCCACTACCAAACACACCGCCTTTGGTAAAGAAGATTTATGCATTACTTGGGCGATGATTCATGATGTTAAGGTGGATGTGGGGAAAATTATGTATAGAAGGGTTTTCGAGTTTATTGTTACTGCCAAGGCAGGGAGTCACATGTACTTTCCTGGCTTTATTTCAGATTTATGTCGTAGATCAGGAGTTCCTTTCCTGTCTAACGACAAGTTAACTATGGCAGATGAGTCCCTGATAGGCCCTAGTCTGAGGAGGTCTCCAGAGGGTTCGATAGACTCGATAGTTAGACGTAGTGCACCTCCGCCAGTTCCACCAGTTTCAGCATTTTCATCTTTTTCTGATCAGCAGCAGCAGACTTCTCTCCCAAGCACCATTACATACGATATGTTTCAATCCTTAGTGTCAGATGTAGCCCGAGGACAGGCTAATATGGCTTTGTTTGCTTGAGCGAGTAAGCGGTGGGTGTGATGATTTGCGCAGAGAGGATGTTGAGACACATGGCGGATGCATCTTAATCCTTCTTTCGATACTACTTGCCTATCCGCCCATCAATCGACCCATATACTTTACCAGTTTGGATAGCACCTATCCCACCATCTCAGAGTTTTCATCATATGCCAAATCCTTTTGAAAGTCAGTCTAGTGGTCAGGGTGTCTTTTTTTACAGGTTCTCAGGGTGCTGTTACATCTAGCTGGGGAGGATTTTCGGATTTTGCAAGGATGACGTCGAGTATGAGTTCGTTAGGTCTCGATTGCCTCGATTCGGACCACGACTACGTTTCCCACAACCCGATTCGTCATCGATTCCAAGTTTGAATGATCCAGTTTATCCTGTTGAGGATGATGATGTTGACATTGTTTGATTTTGAACAACTTTATTATTTTTAAACATTTTCTGTCTGTTTAATAATTTTTAAATATTTCATCAAACATCTAAAAAATATTTGTATTATTTGTATGTCGTTTTTAAATATAATTCGTGTATCGTTTTATCTGTATCATTTAGATAATCTTTATTTACCTTTATAGATTTTAATAGCCTTGAAGTCTATTATAGAAAACCAAGCAAAGTTGAATTTTACAACCTTTACACGGTGAAACCATTTTGAAGCCGGACCGGTCCGGTCAGTTTTCAGGACCGATCCGGGAGTTAAATTTGCTTAGTCATGTTGAGAGTGTTAATATACAGCCACGTATACTCTCAATGTTTGTCCATTTAAGGGAAGAAAGCTGAGAGTGAAAATTTGCAAATTCACTTATTACTTTCACCTTTCACTCTCTGTTGTTTTTAATCCGTTTAAAATGTCAAACCGGTCATCACCATCAGTCAATTCTTATGATCCGGAGGCATTAGATGTTTTTGTCCCGGAGTATAGCGCTTCAAATGTTAATTTGTTGGTGAATGCGAGGTTTGCAAATTCTCCAATTTTGGTAGAAAAGGGTATCAATTTCGAAAAAATTGATCAGTCAGGGAAGGATTTAATTCAGAATAGAGGTTGGAGAAAGTTTGTAAGGAATCCTAGAGGTAGAATAAATGTTTCAGTTGTTAGGGAATTTTATTCCGCTCTCTCTGCTGTCAATACGGTCGATCCGTCACAACTTGTATCCGTTCGTGGTACACTTATTCACTTTTCACCTCATATCATCAATCATATTTACGAAATACCAATTTTCAATCAAATCCATAATCTTCATTTTGAATATCAATGGGCGTTAGGGAACTCCTTTAACGTTGTCAACTATGTCACGGAAGCTTTTCTGTATTTGTTTCCAGAATTCGATCAAAATTACGACTCTACCACTTCAGCTCTACCTGCTCATCTGAGAGCATGGAAACACTTTATTAACTCACGAGTCTATCCGACCAGTGACTTTGCGTGGGTTAGTGATAATGAGATACTTTTGTTGTTTGCGTTGATAAGCAGAGCTCATGTGGACTGGGGGATTTTGATTTTTAAGACAGCAGTAAACTTTGCAGTAGAACGGTATAATAATGGAAGGCCGATGCCTTTTGCTTGGTTGATTTCAAGGTTATGTATTCATTTGAATGAAGTCCCTGAAATTGCTTCTGACGAGATATATCCGTCTCGTGATTATCGTAGAGGATTGCTACCGGTTGAGAATCCGGGTTGTTCGTCAACTATTTGAGATAGTTGTTGTTGGTTTTATTTAAGTTTGTTTAAGGTTGGTTTGCTTTAATAAGTTAGTAAGTTGATTAATGTTAGTAAGTTAGTTTGTTTTATTTTGAATCTTTTAGTTTGTAATAGTTTCTTTTTGTTTAATATATATGTTTGTTTGTTTTTAATATACGCGTGTTATCAATGTTTATAACGATCATCTATAATTTTAATTTAATTTTCGAACCTACTTTTTCATACTCATTGAACATCGGACGATGCCACTTAAATAAGTGGGGAGTAGAGTTAGGTTAGAAAATTTCATTAAAATTTTCGAAAATAAGTAAAAATAATAATTAAAAAAAATAATTAGATCTTTCATATAAATTAGTACTTTAATTACTTATTTGCTTAGTTTTGATTAGTTTTTCTTAATGATTTAAGTTAGTTAATATATTAATAAAAATGATATAATTTGAAAAGATTAATTTTTGATTTGGTAAAATATATTAGATATATTATGAATATGTTTTATATCTTTTTTAAGATTTTTAAGATTTTGAGTATGTATAACTAAATAGTTTTTGTCAAATATTTCTTTTATGGAATTATTCAAGTAATTTTTATATTTATAAATAAATTTTTAGATAATTTTCTTTTCAAGATAAATTATGAATTTGGAATCAAAATTAGGAATGATGATTTTTGGCACAACAAAAATATAACTATAGCTAAATAGTCTACCTGAATAAATTTCCAATTTTTGACTCTACCTCAGTTTTTTTTAAGAGTGATCAAGACCTCACTCGGAATTTAGCCATTTTGATTAACTAGAAATTTCCGACCATTAGCTTGTTTTGGTCTACATTTCTTTGAAATCCTTCGAGTTTGTACGTACTTATGAGAGGAGATGATGACAAAAGAGTTAAGAGTTGAGAAAAAATGGTATATGCTGAGATTGGATTAATATGATAGGTTATAATATAGATGTTCTAACCTCATGACGCTTGCAAGATAGCTGATTTTGGCATTGAGTTCAGATATGTTAGTATCCTATGAAAAATTTATATTAGGAACAAAGCACCATTTTTACACAGAATTAATCAAATATCAGGTATCTTCCCTATCTTTGATCGACAATATAAAAATTAATAATGCCTGATGATAGTAGTCCAGCTAGGGTATTATCTCGAAATGTCCTATTGCTGGGAATGAAGGCATAAGTCGAATCATTAGATCTCAAGAATGATTACGGGTTTAAGGAAACCGGACTCGTAATTTTAGATCGAAAGAGTAGTACTCCGATCAATCTTGATGAAGCAATGCTTGTAAATTTGATTTTTCTACACACACTCACGCTTTAGTTCTTAAATATTATAAATAAAAAAAAAAAGAGAAGAGAGAAAATCTGAAAAATAGTTGGAATAAAAGGATGTTACTAATCGGAATTGTTTTTTATCAAGAAAATGAAGACGTAGGTACGTACGACTTGCCTCTTTCTCTTCTTGATTTCCTTTTCTATCTTTTCGATTAACCAATGTCCTATCCTAATATATTATAAGCCATTGTGTCTTCTATCTGACTTAGTTAATGATTCCGTAAATTAAGTAATAATCGAGATAAAAGTAATTCTAATATTTTATTTATATTTATGAATTATTGCATGCATGTTTCCATCTGATTAACATTTGATACTTAATTTATTTAAGTTATATAAAATTTCTCTCTTATTAAATTTTTATAAAAGTTATAACTTATATGTTTATAATATTGGCAATATATATTACTTTGAAAATTTTAATCTGATCAATTATATTATCTGTTATTTATATATTACCGCTTATTTTTGCTCGAGGACGATCAAAAGCTAAGTGGGGAGTAGTTGATGTATGATTTTTATATGATTAAATTTACGTGATTTTATTATGTTTTATGGACGAATTCTATGTAAAATATATGAAATTATGATATAATTAGTATGAAATATTAATCTTTATAGTTTAGTATAGTTAGTAGTAAAAGTTAGTATTTATAGTAAAAAGTTGTAGTTTTTGTATCGGTTTTAGTGACCGGAGTGTTGTGTCTATTTTACACGGGTATTTTGTGTTTATTTCATTGCAGAATCCTAAGATGAACTGAAATCCCGAGTAGAGACACTTTTTGAAGTCAATTCAAGTCGTTGGAAGGAAGTTATAAAGCGTCACTCAATTTAAATGATTAAGTGGGTAGTCGTTTTTTAATAATGAAATCTCGAAAACGACACGTATTGGGAATGGCTCGTTAAAAAGACATTTTCTGAAATCTCGAAAACGACACGTATTGGGAATGGCTCGTTAAAAAGACATTTTCTGGGAAAATGTTCTTCACGAAAGTTGAAGATCTTCATATGAGCTTTCTAAAGCACTTTGAATCATGAAGATTAGAGGTTTACAACTCAAATGGTGGTCAAGTGGCTAATTGATTTGTACTATTGAAAAATCCCGAAAAGGACACGTAATACAAATGGCTCATCGAGAATACGTTTTCTGAAGAAGTGGCCTTGATGGAAGTTGTAGAGAATTCAACGAGCTTTTCAACGGAAGTTTGATTATGTCATTCTGATATCAAGAACTCAAGTTACGATTTTTAGAAGTTTGCTATGTAATTATATATAATTATATATATAATTACACAGCATCTGTGATGATTAAGGGTAACATGGGCTCACATGCTTATAACTAACTGTATTGATTGTCATCATTACACCGGACCGATCCGGCCAATTTTCAGGACCGGTCCGGGAAGGAGGAAAGTCTATAAAAGGGAGATCAGAGGCTCATTTCAAAGGGTACCAATATATATACACCATATTCTATATATATTCTCTATCCCCTCTTTTCTTTAGTTTGTAAATAGGCCTTATGCCGGAATAAATTAGTAGTAGTAGTATCGTAATAATGCTCGGAAAATTCTCGAAGGTTCAGTGTTGCTGAAGTCGTTGTAATACTTGGGAAAAGACGATTTCTAAGTCAACAGTTGTAATCGGGTAACTTTTCTGAAGTATTTATGTTTATGTTTGTTATTTTCTTCTTTTTAGTTTTTATAATGTTATTAGGCTAGATCTAATAACTAGCCAAAGTTATGTAATCGTATTATTTCGATCTTTCCGTTAAAAGAATGATGTTTAAGTAAAAGTGATTAAAATTGAGTTAAAATGAATCTTTTTCTATTTCGCTACGTAAAGATAACATATTCGGATTGACGTAATCAACCATGATGAATACCACATATAACCTGGCGATGAACTGACCAGAGAAGTCAGGATATGAGTAAAAATAGAAAAACCGGAGGGTAAAAATGGCCGTCTGATTAACGGAATCCTATTTCCTACCGAAGCGATTTGTCCTAGAAAAACAAATCTTATTAACTTTGTACTCGAGATCTTAATAATGTTAAAATCACAGTTTAATTGAAACTACACCGTTTGTATTAAATCGATCCGCTTGACAACCGGAGCCTCTTGAATAACATCGGCCATCTGACAAATGGAATCACCTCTTTTATCCGGGGTAGATTTGTACTGCACTGTTTTGACTAACTAAGTTTAGCTTTGGGGCGATTGTGGACATTGGATGATGACAATTTGACATATGACAATTTCATACGCTCGTGTGAGGAGGAATTGTTGACAATAGAGTACACCGTTTCATTTACTCAATTGGACCTAATAAAAAGGAAGATCGAACACATTCTATTAATTGAAAAGATCGAATAAATTGATTACATATACTTTGGCTAGTTTAGTTTATAAACTATATATTGGTATCTATATATTTATATATATATATATATATATATATTTTACGATTTATGTACATCTATATATATTTATATATCTATATATATTATATTAGAATAACTTTTAAATTACGTATTTATTTTATGTTGGTTAGAATAGTAGTAATTTGTGTAATAAAATTGCGGTTTAGATCGAGTTAATAGCAGCTCTTTGGTGTTTAACCACACTAAAAAGAATTACCACTTTTTTTCCCTGAGGATTCGACACCTGACTCACCACTTTATCACTACAATTTGACCCGGTACACTGCCGGTTAGGATCCGTCTAACCTAGAAAAGGTCTGTCCCTTTCTTGACGTCGTTTCTAAGGTCTGGTTTGGTGACGTCATTGTCATGTCAAAAGGAACCACCCAACACACACACGAATCTCTAACAAGACCCTAGTCCTTGCTTCAAGCAAAGAATCAACTCTTTATCAGCTATACAGTAATGGTGGAAGAACCATACAAGGTTCAAGAATGAACCTCTTAGATCCATGTATTGCTCCCGCTGCGCCTCCAAGGCATGCAATACTGTGTTTTGGCCCATCTGTAGAATCTACAGTGATCTCTAGCTAAGAACAATTCCAGCTCACTGTATCACTTAATCAAAGTGACTGCAAACTAGACTGTAGCTCCCAATATCTTTATAAGATCCAGGGTATACATCTGTATATCTACGTTTATTTGATTCCAAGTTTCAAAAAACTAAGAACGCATCCTTAACACTTTTAAGGATGTTCTCGACATTACCAGAATCACTTTCATACTTACTCATGACTCTTCATGCAGTATGAAAATTTGGTACAACTCTTATGATATGAATCCTATTAAAGTAGCTTAGGGAACCCTCCATAAGTATCATCTTTCACATTGTCTTCAGGACTGACGTCCTATCATAGACAGATCCCAAGAAAGCTGGATGGCACTTTTTTTTGTTGTGACTATGCTAAACTCTTGTAGCATCCCATCTATAGGGGTGAATTGTGATAATTAAGTAGTATCTAATTCTATCACTATAGGCTCTTATTTCTAAAATAAGAACCGCTACTTCCAAGGACTTTAGTAAAGGCCTTGAACTAGAAAACATTAATTGACTGTAACATAGGGTGACAATTCCCGAGAAGGATATGCAACGCCTTAGTAAAAAACATAGCACTCCCACTAACCCTTTTGCACATTAGGCACATCTTTACTTCAGGTCAAACTTCTTTGATTCTCAACGTAAAGAACTCACATCGAGAAACTTTTTTGAGTCTATAAATGGATCTCGCAAGCTCACATATCATGTTATTGTCTATGAACATCAAGACAGTGGCCCAACGTTCTTGTACACTATCATATTGCCAGGATAACAAGAAGGTAATTACAAGGTTTACACCCGCAGCCTTCACCCATCAACTTAGCCTTAACTAGTAATTGTATTACTATCCATGTCAGCCATTCCTAAAGACCTCTTACACCTTTTAAAGAAATTCCATTCAGGTAAGACATACTTGGTTCATAACCCGGTTGTCACGCATGTATTCTACTTCAGACATTATGGCTCCAAGACATATCTCTTAATCTTGCCTTTCAAGTATTTATACATATAAGTCTTGAGATCTTCATTCTACAAGATGAACACACTAATAGCCCTTTCATGCATGTGGTTATCTGTAGACTCATAGAATACTTGTGTGCACTGAGCAGTGTTTAATACCTTATCACTATGTGGCGCCTGCTCACGTTCCAATGGTTGGAGACAACACTTCCTCTAAAAGACAACATGTTTGGAGAAAACACTTTTTCTTCATGGTAAGTAAATAATATCTAGCGTACTTGCTAAGATATTCCACAAAGTTTCATATGTCATATTAGGCTCCAATCCTTTATGATTTTGCCTACAACAACTCTAAATCATCGGTTCGGATGGATTTGATGTCATCGCCTTCCATATCTGATATGGAATTCATTCAATCTTATTCCTTGGAACTTGGTTAAGTATATTATTTGAATAAGGGCATTATCCCTAAGCAGGTAAGGGATACTTTGAATGGCTTGCACGGCACCTTTATCATATAATGTGATGTTTCCATTTTAGAAACACAATCTGATTACGTATCCCAAAATAGTATCCTTCAAGGGAGAATCTGATACCCTTTTCATACAACTTCTGAAAAAACCCTTCAAGGATTAATTTCTTCAATCCAATTTAAGACTAATTCTTCAGTTGTTCATTAATATCATATCCGTAACAGTTTGAAGTTTTCAGACTTTCCAAATTTCATACTTCACTAAGTACATGCGACCATTTCTAAAAACAGAAATAGAGAGTAATAAACAATTATTTATGGCATTTTTGTCATAAGCCAACAAACATCAACATGTTTAGGATTTAGTCAATTTCCTAGACTTTATAACATTTTCATAAAAGGGTAATTTAGTCATTTTTGATAAGATACGTATTACCCATATGATTCATAATCACATGGTTCAGACATCATCAGAATGACGTTTGAATGCATGTTTCTCTTCCACAGAGACTATGCCTAGAACAACCACAAAATATTAAGGATAACTGCTATACAAATATTTGGTTGAGATTTCACCACTTATATCGACTATATGGTGACAATAATCTAGTATTTAGATTTGTTGACTATTCAACTTTATCGGAATAACGTTTATCTCTTATAATTGAATTTTTCCATTAAATCTTAACATATAACTAAAAATATGTTCTTCATAAGAACCGGAACACAATAACATTTATTTAGTTCCTTTATCTGTTTACCAGATTCAAAATAACTTATGAGAAATGTTGTAACATTTGCTTTACTTTCCATATCTTAGTTTATTTTGTAATTAATCTTTCTGATATAATCTCACTCGTAAGATATCATATATCTAAGAGTTGATTTGACCTTAGATAGATTTATCTCAACTTACTTGCTTAGAATAGAGACTTCGATAAGTTCTCTTATTTAAGCACATGCCCCAACTTTCCTTTTAATCCCTAAAGCACTTGTAAATATTTTTAGTCTTCATTAGACTTAAGAAAAATCACTGGAGCTATATCTTTAATTTTCTTTCGTAAAGACAATCCAAGGCTTATTAGATAGTTTATTTATCCTTTTGAATCATATTCAAAACATGAACTATTTAATTAACCTTTAAGCAATGATGAAATAATTAAGTCGACACTTAAATCTTGAAATCTTGAAAACAACCTTTCCAAAATTCATTGTGGTCATTTTTATTCAACACATTTAATGTTTGAATTAATTTTCATCGTATGACAGAATGACCCATTGGATATCGTTATATCCAATATATGATTAATTCATTGAAACTCATTTTGATTGATTTAATCATATCATGAGCTTCCGTTTTGATTAATAACTAAAGTCTTAGAGCACTCCATCAAATATGTAGTCTCATTGACTTTAACTACAACATAGTTGCTCATGTCCGTGCTTATTTTAAATGGATTAAAATTACTTAGTCATACTTGAGACCGTTTCTCAAGAGGTAACAGTCGTTTAATTTTGGTTTTAACAATGGGGGATAAAAACATAGAAATAAAAGTTTTCTAAACACTACAACATTAAAATAAAGATAAAAGAGTGTTGTTGTGTATACATGCAAAATAAAAAAAAATGGTCTTTTGGTTTATGATTTTGCTTCCACTAGTCAACTGCTCCCTATTGACTTTCAAGAATTTTTCAAAATTCTTTAGTGGCCAAGATCCCATCTAGTTATCCCGATTCCCGACGAGGGCCGATCAACCGGAATAACTCAAGGGTAGGTAACCCTTTACCAATAACATCTTTATGTGACTCTTGGTGGTTGACTAGTCAACTCTTTGACACTTCACTTCTCTCTATGATAGCCAACCCCTTGTCTCTAAAATAAGACGCTCCTGACGAGGGCCAATCACCGAAATATTTTAGTTAAGTCATAACCCAATATTCGCGAGATATCATACGATCATATCTCAATGATAACGATATACCGAGGTAGGTCAACTCTCGATGAGGGCCGATCAGTTGGATCCGAACAAGGGCTCTTCACCATCATTATAATTTTGGGAGACAAAATTCTGACTTAATTTTTGTTGTGGGAGTAATTTTAAATTAATTCACCTAATTAATTTTAATTAATTATGATCTCATCAAACATACCTATCTCTATAGACATACACTCTACACATTCATCTAGATCGTTCATAGTCATGCATCTATCGTATCGTATAAAATAAATACATGCACAAAATAAATAAATGCGTAAGGTAACCGGTATGATTATGGAATTTTACTAAGTGCGGTTTCAATACAAGCCGACAAAATCATGGGTCACAAATCTAAGGTAGCCGCAACCTCCAATAGGATCTCTATGTCTTCTTTTTTTCCTTATCCTCTGGATATGGCCTAGTGGTGAAGGCATTGTTGTTGTAGTGACCGCCTGGACTATAAGCTGGAGGTCAGGGGCTCGATTCCCGTAATGGGATTGATTTCCGATTGATAACACCCTTCAGTGCAGTGGTCGACCAGACAACCCATGTTGGAACTACTAGGTTACCTATCTCTCCTCGCATTCCTGTGGGATCGGGGGCGAGGGGGCCCTCACGGTTAGGGTTTAACCATTTTTTTTCTTTGGCCTTCATCTTCTGCTCAATCTCGTTACATAAAATTTATCTAATAAAATTTATACACCCGCCACACACCGGGGGGGAGCTAACGGAATGGGATAATGCAAAAAATAAACTAGGCTCATTCTTCGTAACGGCCTAGGTCAAATGTCTAAACCAACGAAAAATTTAAATCATTCACATATATCCTATTGGTCGAGTCCATGATCAATTGGCGTCCACATAATCATATTTTATACAACATCTAATCCATACAATATCATCTTATGAAAAGATAAAATTACAAAATTACCAACTTGTGTCTTTTCATCCAATTAATTAATTAATTAATTAACTTTTAATCAATTAAATAATTATTAATTGAAATTAAAAAAAAAATTGATTAATTTTATAATCAATTTAAACTTTAATTTTATTAATTAGAACTACTCTTAAATAAAATCAAAATAAAAGAGTTCTCTTTTGTTTACTCCTAAACCAAAAGGGATGCCATTGGTTTACTCCTAAACCAAAAGGCTGGCATTTATTAAATATTTGATAATGGTCTAGGTTAACTTTAGGTCCACATTTGTGGACCATAGGTCAAACCCTTTAACTCAACAAATTGAGTGAGAGTACTTTCATGTCATTTGGCATCCCAATTGTTCAAACTATTTGAACAAATGGTTAGCCACATGGCATCAAAAAAAAAAGAGATATTATCAATCAATACTATGAACCATATTGAGTCATAAATACACAAAACAAAAATTTTGGAGATCCACCACCTTGACCAATCAACCACCGCCGCGGCGGAGTTGCCTCATGCCGCCGCCGCGGCGGCCGCCGCCGCAGTGGTGGGTCGACGCCGATCTTCATTTTTTTGTTTCGTTCAATCTAATTGTTTCTGAACCAATATAATGCATCTTTTATTATGTGATTAAAACGACGAAAACTACTACGCAAATTTCTAATGCTTATTGCTTAAGCTCGAAGACCGCTCCGATACCACTGTTTGGAAATCAATGCGGGAACGTAGCGGAATTTAAAATTTTGATTTTCTTTAACCAAGATCGACTTCGTTTAAGAAACAAGCATAAAAGAAGTAAACGAGAAAGTTACCTTGGATGATTAAAAAGATCGAAGCTTTGTCGTCTACAAAGGAGTAGTGGTGCACGGACCGCCCAAGCGTTCGGCCTCTACCGCTAGTCTACACGAACAACCCGCCGGAGTCCTACCTTGGATTGCTACTAGAAAAACTCGGTTGATAGACCAACCTTTTCTCTCTCTCAAACTCTCTACTGAAGCTCCTTATTTTTCTCAAGAATTATTGTACTCTTGGAATTGTGTGATACTGAAAAGAGCCAAACACCCACCTCTTATATAGAGGTGAATGGCGCCCCTAGTAGTCCCATTCCCAATGGGAAAAGCTTCCTAACGGATTGAGGAGAAAAATTACATTTTTCTAATAAAATATGGAATATATCTTTTCTTGATTAAATGTCTTATTTAATATTCAATATCTTATATTAAATAAATCCAAGACATCGTCAATATCCAATATTGAATATATCTTTATTATATATTACCATATACATTTTACACATGTGCATAAACACACACACACACACACACACACACACACACACACACACACACACACACATATATATATATATATATATATATATATATATATATATATATATATATATATATATATATATATTCAAATATTAATACATATTGGACAAAAATATTAATACATAATAATATCATATTATGATTAATTAATTTGCATAATCAATGTGTATCATATACTCAACAAATTTCGACCCATATATATAACATATACATATTTAATCAATATAATAATATCTTGTATTATATTTATTTCTAATAAATAAATAGTACTATATTAATTTATCATTATAACAATTTATAACCGAGATAAAAAGTTTCCTTATTTGGTTGTCACTATAACCGTATTTTAATCCGGCTAGATGTCCTTATATGTGTGAACTGATAGGCTTCCAAATATGTTGGTCGTAGGCACAAAGTGCATTTACTAAAATGCCCTTCATACCTAACGATCATGGATAACGTGTAGCAACACGCCATGACCCTTAATAATCGGAAGAGTCAAATGCAATGACTACTACCTTTCATGTGAAACGGTTACCGCGCAAATAGAATCTTGTCGCTGTTACAAGAGCCATATGGTCGTATCTCGAGTGTCGATACATTAACGACCGTATCTTATAATCTGAATATCCTACTCTCTTGAATTAACACACTACTTCCGCTTTGCAAAGACTTTCGAGAATAAGACATTCCTTATAAGAAGGCCCTTTGCGGATATTTACTCCTACTATTAGGATACGTGATTTCCGGACGAGCTTCGTGAATCCTACGCATTCTTCAGTATCACACCCAATCACTACCTCATGATCGCTCCATGGCTAGGGGAAACCTCAATAGTGTCAAAGTATGACAATCCACACCGTGATGTAATGAAGACTTCGGTCTCAGGATAATTACACAACCGCCACATAGTGCGACACTTAGTGTTGGAAATATTATTTGTGTTTTGATGATGATTCGTCACGTAATTAGACAAATCACTTACAACCCATGATGATGAAGTCGTAACTAACTGTTATAGTGCTTAATGAAAGAAGAAGCAAGAAATGGTCTAGAGATAAATGTATAAGTTCTATCTAGAGTCTGAACCTTGTATAGGTTGTTTCGGACAAGCATTGTAATAGAATAGGAACTAGGCGAACAGCTGAGTCACAACAAGAAAACTGAATACGACTATAAAGAACTGAGGGTTCAAACTCAGTTATGCAAGAACTGAAGAAGGTAAGTTCGCTGAGGGACACAGACTCAGTTGGCTTATCCAAGAAGATTGAAGAACTGAGGTGGCAAACTCAGTTAGAAGCTGATTAAGTCGTGACTATAAGTCAGGATTCAGGCAAGTCTGTGGTGACTGAAATCGAGTTATAAATCATGTAAAATCGAATAATCTTAAGGACAAAGATTATCGCCACCGGATAAGAAGAAACTGATTGGTGTACTCTGACTTAACCAATTAAAGTCAGATATTAAGTATACAAGGTACTCAGTTTTGAAGAAGAGTAGAAAACTGAGTTAAGGCCTTGTCAAATTTAAACTGAGTATATGACAAAAGATCATACATGTGAACGTTGGCTAAACGACAAGTGTAACGGCTGCAAGAGCTAGTGACCGTTACATCACCCCTATAAATACACAAAAGAATCACTTGGAGAAAGTAGAGGAGGATCAGAAAAAGAGCATTACAAGCATATATTCAAGATCCAAATCCAGATCCACAAAATCAGATCAAATATATCTAGAAAAAGGGGAAGCCAACAAAATTGTCTTGAAGACTTCAAAGAAAGATCCAGTAACCCATCAAGGGGGGAAAGAAGGCATCTTGGAGCTACAAAGTCAAATCCAGAAGAATCAGACAGCTCACTGAATTAATCCTTGATTAATTCTAAACCTAACCTTTGTGAAAAAGGGTTGGCTGTGCATAGTTAGAAGAGAGCAATTCTACCTTTCTTCATACGGTTGCAACTTGGTTTCCACAGCTGTTGGTACAGTCTGAGGACTATGTGTTGGTATTAGTGGTGAGCTGGTGAAGGAGCATTTCCACCTCCGAAGGATCAGTGTGTAGAGAGAAGGGAGCAATCTCACCTTTCTTCATTTTGTGTAGACAGTGAAACTAGGGTGTCGTGAAGGACTGTCATAGTGCTAGGATTTTGTAACGGTTATCTCATTATTCTAGTGATACCTCCTACGCCACAGGAGAAGGGGAGACGTACGGGATTACACCACCCGGAACTTCCATAAACAAATCTTGTGTTGATTTACTTTATGCATTTGTGTTTGTTTTATTTATTGGATTCTCACTCAGCAAACACTAGACACTGAGTCAGCACAGATCTGATACATAGAGAGTCTTAGAATTTAACTGACACATCTATTGCACTAAATGCTATTACTTATCCGCTGCCAGTTAACAAAACTAAATATAAGTCAGTATTGATTTATATTCAGTTGAGCTAACTGAACTCCGCACAAGTTAAGGGACAAGAACAAAACTGAACTGAAGATCAGTTTGAGTTTCAAAGAAACTCAGTTCCTGGGGCTTTTCCAGCTCAGGATTAGATTTTGGTGACAAGTTTATTCACCCTCCCCCCTCTAAACTTGTGTTAGCCTTTCCAAGGGACCAACACTTAGTAAAGTAAGTGAGTTAGTCTAACGTACGAATTCTGTAATACACGTCCACATACACTCCAAGTGTCCCTACACTTCGATAGATGAGATCTATCCCTATCTTCATATTATAGAAGACATCCAATACGTGCTAGTCTAACCGTACTATTAATGTCCTATTTAATGGTTCATATGATTAGAGACATTTACGTATCAAACTTATTAAAGTGTTTCGAGATCTCATTAACCATAATCACTATCTTTGTCACAGTTTAATACTAAGGACGTTATTATATATAAAATATGATAATTGGTCTGTTAAAAGATCAAATATACAATAATAAAAAAGCCATTTATTGTGTGTATAAACACAAAGAAATAGTAGAAATGATCCGACCCGGTCGGATCCGATCCAATCCGATGGGTTAGGACATTATTTCAAAAGCGCCGCCGTCCGGCCGACCGGCTCGGCTCGAGATTGTGGCTTGTGCTTGGCTTGGCCAGGCCTATGTATAAATTTTTTTGGGCCAGCTCAACATTTGAATTTTTGAATCAAACTAAAACGAACCCGAAGCAACAATTCGAAGTTCAGAACGAACTGAACTGAGGCAACTGTTTGGGCATTGCATCTGTCTGTTCTGTAATAGCAATTGTTCTGCTAAACAACAGAACATTGCGTCTGTCTATTCGCCTCCAAAACTGAATTTCTGAAAGGTTATTTCTCTTCCAACAGCCTTCTTCTCTGCCTATAAATAAACAACATCCTGAATGAAAATAAGACAACATTTTTTTCGCATACAGTCATTCTGCCAAAAAAATACTCAAACACTTGCATTCATTTAGAGATAAACAAAGGCTTTGATCATTTCATTGCTTAATTTTCTCATTCAAGTGCAGAATCTGAAAAGGTAGACTATTGTATCTTGGGAGACGTATTGCCATACCCGTGTACACATAATCGGTTCAATTATGTCTTAAGGATAAAGTTCTAAACTTACCTCAGTCACTATAAGTTTTCGATTTACATTTGTTTTCTACATTTTCATATCAATGTGTTGCGGTATTTGCATATGTGAATAAACTCTTTTAATGATATTGTTTATATTCCTTGCAATCTGTTTCTGCAAATTTATGTTATTCATTTTCAGAAAATTAACAAACCAGTACACTACTAAATTTTCCAACACCGTTGATAACACAACTAGTGATATTTACTAATTAAATCTTACATGACTACTGAATCTTAACATCATAATCCCATTACAATTCAAATAAAAAGGGTTTTTTGTAAGCCTAATTTGTTTTAGCAGGTGCAACCATCCTGTGTATTTTGGAACCTTTGTTGTAATAGTTTTTAACATCTTGCTGATAATTGAATTAATTTTGACTGTTCAAATAGAAAGAGAAAGGAAAAAAAAAAAGGCTTTTTTGTGTTTCGTAATTCCAAGATTCTTATCATATAACTAATTGAATCAATCCTACGATGATATATTACCATTTTATTTAGGTACAAGTATAAACTATATAAACAAAAATTTTATGGCTCATTAATTTGACCTGATTAGTTTGAAGGCTCTACACAAACATAATTCTCGTGTAAGATAACTTTATAAATACATATTCACTTGCACATAGGAAAAACAATGTATAAACTTAAATGTTTTCTAGTCTACACAATGACATAAGACAATGCTAGCAAAATGTATAAGAAGCGTCGCACTACCACCATATGCCGGCGGGTAAAAAATTAACACCATAATTAATTCAAATTGTGTTGATTATCAATCAGCTTGCAAGTCAAAATATTCCAATTTTTTTCAAAGCTACACCAAATCCTTCTCCCCTGTGTAATTTTTTATTTTTATTTTCTGGGGTTTTGGTTTAGAATTTTTCATATATTCATTAAATGGTGTTATTGTATATAAGTAATGATGAATAAAATCATTGGAAAATGAGTGATTTATTGCCTTGAAAAATTGAGTAAATAGTTTGACGAATTCAACAATGTTTTAAGTGTTTACAGACGATTCTTCCATGTTTTGTAATTTTCGCTTATGAAACATTACTTATTTGGATGGAGACATATTTGAGATGGGCAAGAGCTCCTACTTTTCATTTCTTGCAAGTCTTTATCGTACTTATTTTCATAAAATTCTAACAATCGAATTAATTGCCAGCTACTAAAATTAGTGACAAAAGTATTAGGTTTGTCATTATTCTAGGATTTAATGCCCTAAAAAGATACGGATACATATAAGAATAAGAGACGAAGAGATGAGTACATACTGTACTAGCTAGGCTAATAAGTATAAGAGTAAGAGGTTCGAATCTCTCTAGGAAATTTTACAGCTAATCGCTGGGACATGGCGAGAATAATAATCGGTGGTGGACCTATTTCTCCTAGTTTGAACAGACTTCTACCTTTTGCGTTGCAAGACCCGACACCCAATAAAGTCTTTGAGAGGGCTTAGTTGATCTATGATTTATGTTTCATCTTTCATTTGTTTCGAGAAATCTATCGATCAATTCTGAATATTTTTATGTGTTGTTATGTTTAATTTATTTTCTAGTGCGCAAGACCAACTAGTTACAAAGGTTTGAAGGGTATTGAAGTAAACTTGCGCCCTTGTAAATTAAGACACATCTAAATATAAATGATTAATCCTTGTGGTCCTAGTTTTGTTTTGTTACGTTTTGTCCTAGTATAAGATGGTCGATTCTTTTCTATTTGATGCAGGGGCGGATCCACGTACCCCAGGGGAGGGGCACGTGACCCCACTGGAATTTAAAAAAAAAAAATAATAATTTAGTATTAAAACTATGTAGTTTTGTTGTTAAAAAATGTCATTTTGTAGATAAAAATTGATGTTTTAGACCCCGGTGACCCCACTAAAAATTTTTTTGGATAAAATATGTAGTTTTAGACTCCGGTGACCCCACTGGAATTTATTCCTGGATCCGCCACTGATTTGATGCCCATCTTTTGTAGTATACAACATTCTCTCAATCAAATTCATAGATATCCTTGCATTTTAGTAATATTCAGGCATATTCCATCATTTTTCTTTGGGAAATTAGAACAATATACCCCTAAAATAAATATTTTTTGATGGAAGAAATGAAATAGCATTACAAAAAATCATAAAGGCCTGATACAACTGTCTTAAGAAGCCAAGACGAAGGCGAAAAGTGTTAGAAAACCTTTTTTCAATTTACAACTAAAACAGGCCACTAGGTGTTGTTGGTGATAGGTGTCGTGTGTGGAGTGATTTACGAAACAGATTCGTAATTCACGGATTTAATTACTGATAATTAAATGCAGGAAAAATAAAACTCGAAAATAAAATTATTTTATTATGTAGATCTAACAAATTGAAGCAACTACGGTATAGATAAAATAAAATAAAGCAATTACAATGTAGATCTAGATGATTAAACTATCACAGTGTAGATCTGACTTGAAACTAAAGGAAGATAAAGTACGATGCAGAAATAAATGACAAACCGAGGCGAGTATAGTACTCTTTCCTTAAGACAGATTGCTCCGGTATGGTGCCCACGGTAGTAGCAACTGCCTCCCAAGATACAATGACTTACGTCTTGGATTGAGAGTCACTTCAACAATCCAAGTTCCGGCAAATTTACAAAGTGCTCCGACTTCTCTTCGATCCAAGAACTAGAACTAATGCTTGATTAATCACAATGGTTAATTATGATTGGTCGAATGACGCTCCGTCTTAATTCTGATTGGTCGAATGACTCAATTATGACACGACTTGCTCGACTTTTCCCTCAAGAAAATAAATCTCGGCCGAAAAAATATTAGCACATGTTAATTAAGCCTTGGCGACTTAATTACACGTATCCACACTATTCTGGAATGTTAGAATTTTTGTAGAAGGTTGAATGGAAAAGGCTAGAATTGATGAGTGTGAGATGGAAAAGGATTGATAAGTTGGAGAGATTGGAGAAAGGAAATTGATTGTATTGATTTCTTGATTGCTTAAGTACATGGTGGTGGTGCTATTTATAGCCCCCATTGGATAGTTCAAGATCCTTATGGAGTTTTCTAGATATGTCTTAATTTTTAACAATCACTACTAGTGCTACATGTATCTAGTAGCTTCCATTCTAGTAGAGTGTACCAATATTTCTAGTAGCTTCCATTCTAGTAGAGTGTAGTAATATTTTCTAGTCTCTTACATACAACTAGAAGCTTCTATTCTAGAAATTTCTTTTATTTTTCTAGAAATGTGTAGCACAACTTAACACTCCTCCTTGGTACACATTTCAGTGACACCAATCTTATCTCGTAATAGCTCGAACTTGTCTCTTGGTAGTGCTTTTGTGAATATGTCGGCTAACTGTTCTTCACTCCTCGCAATGCATGACTTATTTCTTTATTGGCCACACTTCTCGATGAAGTGGTACTTGATTCTTATGTGCTTAGTCTTGTTGTGAAATCTGGGTTTTTCGCCATTGAAATTGCCGAATTGTTTGTCACAAGATAGATCATTGTTGCTTCTTCTTGAGGCTCCCCATGTCCTCAAGTATGCGTTTGAGCCATATAGCTTGGCATGTTGTCAATCTTTCTTTCTACATATTCCTTCTGCTGTTGATAGTGCAATTGTGTCTTGCTTTTTGTTGCCCAAGAGAATATTCCCGAGCCCAAAGTGAATGCATAGCCGATGTGCTTTTATCATCGATGATCCCGCCCAATCGCTATCAGGTGTACCCAATCAATTTTGAGCCGGGACTCGATCCATACCGATGCCATAATCCTTTGTGCCTTGCGGATACCTTAGCACTCTTTTAGCGACTCAAAGTGAACTTGACTTGGGCATTGCATGAACTCGGAGAGATAACTTGTTGCAAACATAATGTCGAGTCTTGTAGTTGTTAGATAGAGTAAGCTTCCAATGAGGCGCCGATAGACCGTACAATCGCTCTTGGCGTGCCATCTTCGCTCTTGAGTGCTTTGCTTTCAAGTGGAGTTGCAACACTCTTGCACCCTCATTAAGGCCATATTTATATGATTATTAAGGGTTATTTCATTATTATTTTCCCCACATTTGCATAATTTACATGAGAATTAAGGGTTTAAGTGTAATTATTTAATAAAGATGATTTTAAGAGGGTTGTATGCAAAATTGATGATTTTAAGTGTTAATTTAATGGAATTATTATTATTTGGATTTTATTACATTTTTGCATTGTTTATTTATCATGTAGGTGTTGATTTTTTGAGTGCTATAATGAGGATAAATGAAGCTCAAGTCGAATTATAAGAGATAGAGTTGGAATTGGCTCAAAGAAATTGGATAAAGATGATGAAATCCGACCTCAGCACCTTGGACGAGCGTCTGCATTCCGTCCACTGGACGGGCGTTTGATTTCATGGACGAGCGTCCAGGAGATGAAATCACATACAGAGAGTTTGGACGCAGCATGGACGGACGTCTAAGAGCAAAGTCAAAATCCACCGGCGGGCGTCCACAAGACCAGACGAGCGTCCGTTGCCGACTTAACCCTAACCGACTTGAAACTCTATATATAGCAAAGAAAGCCTCTTAACCCTAATTGATACCACATAATTGAGATCGCAATTTTACACCAAAAAGTCATGCGGCTACAAGCCTTTTTACACAGAGATGAACTTCTCCAACCCATCAATCATCTTCAACATGATTGTTGGCTAAAAGCCTTGCAGTGAGTCGACGGAGGAAGCCTATCAACAACACAAACCAACTAGAGAGTTCGATGCTTAAGTTTAGTGAGTTTATTTCATAGTTTTTCATTACTTTGGATCTGTTTTATATTGTTTAAGTTTTATTGAATTAAGATTTGATGAAACGATCTATGTTTAATTTATGCTTGAATAAATTTATGAAAGTATGTTTATTTGAGTTCTCGTTTATTCAAAGTGATGCATCTAATCATGTTATAAGAGATTAGGCATGTTTAGTTGAGTAAGAGTTTGGAAACGATCTCGTGATTTCGTGTTGATTGCATGTTTAGTTTGTTTGAAAAGATAAACGAAACCCTAGAATTTGATTGAAGATATTTAATTGAATTCGTGATAGATCATTACTAAAAACTATGTCTTTTAATCACCATCTAGTTGGGATTGTTGGTTGATAGGTGGAATCTAGTCGCTTTGCCGTGTTTTCCTTTAATTGTTTTAATCGAATCGTTTAGATTAAGTTTAGTTTAAGTTTTAGTTTTATAAACCCTGGTTTTCTGCAAGTTTTCTCGCACGTTTATTTCGATTCAGTAGTTGGGCGCCGTCCGCAATAGCGACGCCCGTCCGTTAGATTCCGTTTTGGGCGCTCGTTCACCAAAGTGAGCGCCGTCTGCAACTTTCTGCTTTCTTATTTTTCTTGCTTGTTTTTACTCTTGTTTTAGTTTTAATTCTTAGGTTTAGGTTTTAGTTAGTTTCAGCCTTAGTTTAGTAGTTGAGATAGATAATTGTGACATAATCGTTAGAATAATTGTTCCTTGATCCGATAAACATTCCACTCCCTTAGGACGACCCGTAAACACCCTATACTACGATCCTTATACTTGGGGTGTTTCGGTTTATAAATTTAAAACACGTTTTTACCGAACAAGTTTTTGGCGCCGTTGCCGGGGAGTCGGTAACGGTTGTCGGATTCTTCATAGGACAATTTTCTGAGTCAAAAGGGATCGTTTTTAGCACGCAGTAGTATTTTGGCCGTAACTTTCGGCTCGAGTGTCCGTTTGGAACGCAGGACCCCAATTCGGAAAGCTCGTTCCGACGCCGACGACGTGGTGAACGGCCGTAGGCCGTTCAGTGCGTTTTCGAGGTCAAAATCCACTGTTTTCCCCTCCATTTTGGCCCTAGAAGGTTTCAACACGTTCTTTTTTCCGTCTTAGTGTTTTTCTTGTTTTTAAACTTACTGTTTTATTTTATTTGATTTTCTTCCAATTATTTTCCTTACTTTTTTTTATATAGCTTAGATCTGTTTCCGTACTTATAGATTTGTTTGATTTTATAAGTTTTTTCTCTGCTTTTATTTTTTACCTCGCTTTTAATTTACGTAACCTTAGTTTTTAGGTTTTCGTTTTACGAACGAAGCGTTCAACAACTTGAGCGCCCGTCCACTTCATTCTGTCCTCTGAACGAGCGTTCATTCAATGAACGAAGCGTTCGATTCGAACGAACGCCCATTCATCTTTGGGCGCCATTCGATCTCTCAAATCATCACTTCTTTTCTATCTTCTTTTCTCCCTCTAAACCATCAAACCTTTTCTAAACCTGTTCTAATCAACCCTAAGGTTGATTTCTTCCTTTTCCTTTCTTTGATTTCTTCCTTTTCCTTTCTTCTGGTTTATGCAAACGAGAAGTAAGAAGGGACTTCTGATCTTTGATCCTGAGCACGAACGATCTATCCTTAAGAGAAGGCTTCTCCCCGATTTGGACAAAATGGCGGATCAAGATCCACCAATTCCAAATCCTCGACCCCCAAGCTCGATTAAATTTACTCCTTCAATGCGGATGCAAGCTCAAGCGGCAACAATGAATCGACAAGTGGCATAAATCAACAACTTCAACAATTTAGACAAAACCAAACTTAATCAATCAACCAGGACCCCTACACTCCATATCTAAACCAAGATTTTCTCGAGGACATAGACTATTCGTCCTCCCGACATGGGAGGAGCGAACTTTGATCTAAAGAACGGAGTTGTTGCAATCGTTCGAATAGCTCTTTCCATGGTAATCGCTTGCTCGGGAAGATCCACACGACTTCTTGTCCACATTCGTACAAATGCGTGAAGCGTGCCATTATCCTGGTGTTGATTCTCGAGATCGTAAAGTTGAAGCTATTTCCTTTTGCTTTAAAAGGTGAAGCAAGCGAGATGGTTTAAGTCGTTAGCACATCATTCCCTCCATACATGGAATGATGTCAAAAGAGCCTTCGCTTCTAAGTGGGTTTCACCAGCAAGATTATGGAGATGAAACGGGAAATAGCTACGTTTGAGCGAGATGGAGGAGGAGACTGTTGGCAAAGCTTGGGAGAGATTAAATCATGATGAGGAAGTGCCCCAATCACGGATATGACAGACATGAGAAGTTTTGGAATCTGTTTCTCTGAGGAGTCTCTCAACCTAATAGAGACTATCTTGACTCCACACTCATGGATCCTTCTTAGGGGAGGTGATGAGATCGCCTTTCAGAGTGGTGAGACCATCGCCAAGAACAATATGTGGTCGACTCCTAAGAAGACCAATATTGTTAAGAAAGAAGGTACTGCAAGCAATCCTGATACACAACTGTTGGTTGCTCAGATGGAATTGATAAGCAAGCAGCTAGCCAATCTTCAGACGCAGCCCTCTGATCTGGGAGTGCAGGTAGGAACGGAGATGACGGAAGAAGTAAATTTAATGGATAATCAAAACCAACCCTTCCGAAACTTCAATCAAAGCCGAAACTACTACGGGATTTCAAAGACAAAACTTCAATCAAGCCAAGTTACCACCGGCCCTTCAAATTCGAATTCTTTCAACTCAAACTATCAAAGGCCGCCTAACTCCCAAAGGCCTCCGGTGGTGGAATCAAACTCGAAACAATAATCATACCACCTCATGTGTCCCTCAACACAAATTCGATGAGCTGGTAGACATGGTGAAGACTCTGTCTACTAGTGTTAAAGCAATTGAGAGACAAGTTGGTCAGATGGCAGACCAACAAGCAAGCAGACCTCACGGTAAACTCCCGAGTTATACCGAGAGAAACCCAAAAGCTGATGTTAATGTTTGCACTGCCATTACACCACAATGGGAGTATGGACAAGAAGAGGAGTTGAATGAAATAACGTTGAGAAGTGGTAAACAATTTGGACCAGGCAAGATGTCGGAAGCAGTAGCCCTCCTCGACGCCATGAGTTCGGGAGGGGAAATCGAAACCACATGCCGAAGAAAGCAACGATGATGAGCTTAGTGACAATTCTTCGGTGGACGAAAATAATTCTGATGAAGAGGAAAGGAAGGAGAGTCAGGAGGCTGTACCCCTGACTAAGAAAAAGAAAGAAAAGTTTGTGAGATGGAAGGATAAGGAGGATGAGGCGATAAAGAATCAGGCCACGAAGAATGATAAAGCCCTTCCTTATCCACCAAAAAGGAAAGAGAAAGCCCTCACTAATGACAAGCAGTATGATGGGGTGAGGAGGATACTTAGGGACACTAAAGTGAGTATGCCCTTAGCTGAGGTATTGTCTGAAATGCCTAAATGTACTAAGTATCTTAAAGAATTCTGTGGGAGTAAGAGAAAGCTTCAGGGGATGGCTGAAGAAGTGTTTCGAGAAGATTGCGCAATGGTTTCACAGAAAATTGCTGTTAAGCGAGGTGACCCTGGCAGACCTTCAATCTCCTGTGAGATCGAAGGCCATTTATTCGAAAATGTATTATGCGACTCAGGGGCCTCCATCAATGTGATGCCATTAAATGTATGCAAGAAGCTCGGGCTAGACAAAAGAATGCGAGAACGCCCCATTTCTCTTCAGATGGTAGACAAATCTAGTCGTACTGCAGCCGGTTGTGTAGCTAATGTTCTTCTTCAAATTGAACATTTAGTCTTCCCTACCGACTGGGTTATTCTAGACTATCCACCTGACAAGGAGATGCCTCTAATTCTAGGCCGAACCTTTTTAGACACTTCTAACGCTCTCATCGACTTCTGCAAAGGACAAATTACTCTTAGAGTCGGTGACACATCTGTCACCTTCACACGAGGGACACATCCTGAAAGAGCCGTAATTGATGAAATATCGTTTGTCGAAGACATATATGAGGACGGAGGAGATGCCTATTATGAAGATGCAATGGAGCTTACAGAGATAGGTGTTTTTGAAGTCATGGACATTGAGGATCCGGCTGACTGCGGACCATCTTCTAATTCATTTCCACCGTAGGCATTGACGAAGTCATCTTCACTCGCTCATCTCGAGCTCATATTGAGTTAGAAGCATGGAGATGCCCAGCAACAAACGATGATTTCAAAGAACTGAGTCAGGAAGACTTCATCCCTGGTGAAGAAGAAGCTCTGATGGGTAGTTGGGACGAGGTAGAGTTTTGGAGAGAAGCTACTCATTGGGAAGTAGATGATTGGGAAGAGCTGGCAGAAGAGCTTAAAGATGAAGAGTTAAGGAAAATGATCGATCATAAGAAAAAGGAAACAAGTGTTGACCGGAGGATTCCGATGGATGATTTAATCCAAGACTTTCTCGGGTTGAGCCTCGGGAAGATGAGGTGTTCTCATCACAACCACTCCAAGCTCATAAAGAGAAGGTGGCCCGTTAAAGTCTAGTATTGAGCAACCACCTACTGATTTAGAGCTTAAACCGCTTCCAAAACACCTTAAGTATATCTTTCTTAAGGATGGAGATAAATTGCCTTTGATCATTTCTTCGAAACTCGACCATGAGCAAGAAGCACAGCTGATAGAAGTGCTTAAGAAAAACATTCTCGCGTTCGGTTGGCAAGTGGGTGATATCCGAGGATCACCCAGCACATATGCATGCATAAAATCCGAGCGGAGGAAGGAGCTAAAAGGTAAGACAACCTCGCCAAGGCTGAATCCGCATATGCAAGAGGTTGTCAAGAAGGAGGTTATAAAGTGGCTTGACATGGGAATCATCTACGCAATCGCCGATAGCGAGTGGGTCAGCCCTACTCAAGTTGTGCCAAAGAAGGGTGGAATCACTGTAGAAAAGAATGAAAAAGGGGAGGAAGTTGCCCTACGTCTCGTGACTGGCTACAGAGTCTGTATCGACTATCGTAGACTGAATGAAGTCACTGCAAAAGACCACTTTCCCTTACCCTTCATTGACCAACTAATTGAAAGACTGAGTGGTCACAAGTATTATTGTTTCCTTGATGGCTATTCTGGCTACTTCCAGATAGCCATTGATCCTAATGACCAAGAGAAGACAACTTTTACGTGTCCATCTGGTACTTTTGCGTTCCGCAGAATGCCATTCGGCCTATGCAATGCGCCCGCGACTTTTCAACGGTGTATGTTGGCCATTTTTGATGGACTTGTTGAGCAGTGCATGGAGGTCTTCATGGATGACTTTTCAGTCTATGGCGACAGCTTTGATGAAATCCTAAAGAATCTAGATATGGTACTCCAACGTTGTGTTGAGAAAAATTTGGTGCTTAACTGGGAGAAATGCCATTTTCTAGTCGAAGAAGGGATTGTTTTGGGACACAAGGTGTCCAGTGATGGTATTCAGGTGGATAAAGCTAAAGTAGAAGCCATTGAGAGAATGTCGCACCCGAAGACAAAGTGAAGGAGGTACGAGGATTTACGGGACATGTGGGCTTCTATCGGCGTTTCATTAAAGACTTTTCGACGATAGCAAAGCCGTTATCCAACTTTCTTTGAAGAGGAAGTGGAGTTCTTGTTTGATGATGGGTGTAAGAAAGCTTTTAATAGCTTAAAGGATAAGCTTATCGCTGCCCCTATTTTAGTTGCACCCGATTGACCAAGCCTTCGAGTTGATGTGCGATGCCTCTAATTACGCCCGTGGCGCAGCTTTAGGTCAAAGACTTGATAAAGGTTCAGCCCATCTATTATGCGAGTCGTACCTTGAACCCGGCTCAATGCAATTATACTACGATCGAGAAGGAATTCTTAGCCGTCGTCTTTGCCATTGACAAGTTTAGAAGCTATCTTCTCGGTCTCAAGTGATTGTATGGACAGATCATGCGACTTTCACGCTACCTTATGGATAAAGCGGATGCCAAACCAAGGTTACTTAGATGGATTTTAATTCTACAAGAGTTTGACCTTGTGATCAAAGATAAGAAAGGTAGTGAGAATATTGTGGTGATCATTTATCTCGCTTAGTAAATGAGGGTGCGAAAATCACAATGATATAGGCATTGATTTCCGATCGAGCAATTGATGAAGCTTGAAACGGTTAGGCCGTGGTATGTCGACTACGCCAACTATTTAGCGAGTGGTCATTTAGAAGACATGACGTATCGTGAGAAGAAAAAGTTCTTTTCGATCTTAAATATCTCGTATGGGAAGATCCTTATTTGTTCGAGTCCAGTAAGACGGGTTGCTTCGACGGTGTGTTCCTGAGCATGATCAGTGGGATATTCTGGAACAATGCCATAGCGGTCCTACCGGAGGTCACTATGGAACACCAAGACGGTTGCAAAGATTCTTCAAGCTTTGGATTCTCTTGGCCGACTCTGTTTAAAGATGCGAAGCCTTTTGTAAATGTTGTGATAGGTGCCGAGAGAACAGGAAGGCGAGTAGTCGGATGGAAATGCCACTTAAGCCCATTCTTGAGTGTGAAGTTTTCGATGTATGGGGCATAGATTTTATGGGACCCTTTCCATCCTCATGTGGTAATAAGTATATCCTCGTCTGTGTGGATTATGTTTCAAAGTGGGTCGAGGCCATAGCTACTCAAACTAATGATCACAAGGTTGTAAAGAAATTCTTGCAAAAGAATATTTTTACTAGATTCGGTCGTCCGAGAGCACTCATTAGTCTTGAAGGTACTCACTTTTGCAATGCGCCGCTTGACAAGATCCTTGAGAAGTATGGTGTCAAACATAAGATTGGTACACCATATCATCCCTGCACCGATGGCCAAGTCGAGGTAAGCAACCAGAGCTTGAAAAGAATTTTAGAGAAGACCGTGAACAATAATCGATCTAATTGGAGTCTTAAGTTTGGATGACGCGTTGTGGGCTTATCGTCTCGCATTCAAAACCCGATGGGCACGTCACCCTTCCAAATGGTCTATGGCAAAGCTTGTCATTTACACATCGAACTTGAACACGAGCTTTACGGGCAATTAAATTCTTAAATTTTGATAGCCAACTCGTGGGGAGAAAAGGTTGTTACAATTGAACGAGCTCGATTTAATTCTCACTCGTGCATACGAGAATGCTAAGCTCGACAAGGAGAGAACTAAGATACTCCATGACGCTAAGATCAAGGACCGAGAATTCAAAGTTGGTGAAATGGCTTTACTTCTATAATACTAGACTTCACCTGCTTCCGGGTAAACTCAAGTCTGGGTGGTCCGGTCCCTTTGAGATTCTCGAGGTTAATCCAAGTGGAGTAATTACTTTGAACGGGTATGGTAATCAAGCTTTTAAAGTGAATGGCCATCGACTTAAGAAATATTTCGGGCAACCAAAGGAACAAACTGAGATTCTTTATTTCCAAAGAAGAGATGAGAGTCTGAGATGTCCCGATTTGTGAAGAGATTCCATCTTATTTCTTTGAGTCAGATGATGATGACGTTCCTATATCCACCCGTAAGGTACCTTCTGCTGACACTTCTGATCATACCACTATGACTATGCCTATCGTCCGCAAGAACAAGAAGAAGAGAGTCAGTGTCGTTTGGAGAGAAAAGTTTAATGAACTTATTGCACACTTGACTTGTTGTTGTGGTGAAAATCATTTCCGCCCAAAGGCTCCGATTACGATCTTGAAGTGGCGGCGATGAAGCCAAAGTGGCCCGATCCGGGTTAACTTTGAAATCTGTGTCAAGCTAATGACATGAAAGAAGCGCTACTAGGAGGCAGCCTAGTCTTTTACGCATAATTTTTTAAGTTTTTAGGTTATTAGGAATAAAAACATGGTGTTTTGTGTTGGTTATCCTTGTCCTATTTGTTGGTTGCTTCATTTGCTTATTTTTGTGTGCATACCTGTTTACTTATATACCCCGTCTACCCGAGATTATTCTCATTATGTCGAGTGTTGCGAGATACTTTTGAGCAGGTTTGCAAGCTTTTACTTTTAGTGTTGTCTGTTCTTCATACGAGTGCAGCGGTTTATTCATGCTCCGGCCTGACCACTGCCAACCTACAGCCCGACAACCATCGTTGGAACCAGCTATGTGCTCTTTTCTTTTATTTGCACATTCTGAGGACATAATGTGAATTAAGTGTGGGGGGGGGTGCAATTCATGCTTTATTTTCGACAGTATGAGTAAATATTTGTGATATTTGATAAATGGTGAAATTTTAAAATTTTTACACTTGGATAATTGTAAACTTGAGCATACAATTGAAACAAATGCTTGCTAGTTGTAGTTTCCTGACGATGATAGTATGTGACTTAGTGAGATAATTATAGCATGTTTTACTTTTATGGAGATAGTTTCGTTTTTTCACTCACGAAAGCCTTTGATTTTGAAGCACGACTTTTGAACTATATCCTTTCATTATTTTTAATGATTTATCTTAGGAAGGTCGAGATAGTTACACCTTAGTTAGACCACGTCTTTGTGAATATCATAACGCTTTTGAATGTGATGAGTGAGATGTAACTTATGACTTTGAAAAGTGAATAAATAAAGTGAGTGAGCAATTATTTAATAAATACGTTTGTCGGAAGCTGGTCGATGATTGGAGTGCGGTAGGGCGTTATCTCGAAATGTCCTATACCACTATGATGACCAAAAGCTCACGACAGTCAGGAGAAGCTACCTTATGATTTGAGTAAGGTAGGGTGTTATCACGAAATGTCCTATTCTACTATGATGGGTAAGAGCTTATTCTGATATGCGTCAAATTTGAAAATTTAGAAAAATGATGAGTAAGAATAAAGTGAAGTCTTTGTTATCATGGATCTTATACCCAGTAGAACCGCATGATATGCTGTAGGGATTATCCTACTGAGTGCGTGGGAAGGCTTAGTGTGGAGCTAGTACTATCTGTACTTAGGATAGTCATTGGAATTTTTGAGAGGATATTTCTTTGAAAGGCTTGCTAGATTGAGAACGGCTTGTCACACATACACGAATCTATCTCTCGTGTTGGTATCATTTGCTATAGTTGTTGTATCTTTTGTTACGTGAGTTAGAGATCTATGTGGATTATTTATAAAGTTGAGCTATAGTTTTGATTGTTTTGTCCGAGGGCGTACAAAAGCTAAGTGTGGGGAGTTGTTAAGGCCATATTTATATGATTATTAAGGGTTATTTCATTATTATTTTCCCCACATTTGCATAATTTACATGAGAATTAAGGGTTTAAGTGTAATTATTTAATAAAGATGATTTTAAGAGGGTTGTATGCAAAATTGATGATTTTAAGTGTTAATTTAATGGAATTATTATTATTTGGATTTTATTACATTTTTGCATTGTTTATTTATCATGTAGGTGTTGATTTTCGAGTGCTATAATGAGGATAAATGAAGCTCAAGTCGAATTATAAGAGATAGAGTTGGAATTGGCTCAAAGAAATTGGATAAAGATGATGAAATCCGACCCTCAAAGACCTTGGACGAAGCGTCTCGCATTCCGTCCACTCGGGCGGGCGTTTGATTTCATGGACGAGCGTCCGAGAGAGAAATCACATACGAGAGTTTGGGCAGCATGGACGGACGCTCTAGAGCAAAGTCAAGATCCACCGGACGGGCGTCCACAAGACCAGACGAGCGTCCGTTGCCGACTTAACCCTAACCGACTTGAAACTCTATATATAGCAGCAGCCTCTTAACCCTAATTGATACCACATAATTGAGATCGCAATTTTACACCAAAAAGCTGCGGCTACAAGCCTTTTTACACAGAGATGAACTTCTCCAACCCATCAATCATCTTCAACATGATTGTTGGCTAAAAGCCTTGCAGTGAGTCGACGGAGGAAGCCTATCAACAACACAAACCAACTAGAGAGTTCGATGCTTAAGTTTAGTGAGTTTATTTCATAGTTTTTCATTACTTTGGATCTGTTTTATATTGTTTAAGTTTTATTGAATTAAGATTTGATGAAACGATCTATGTTTAATTTATGCTTGAATAAATTTATGAAAGTATGTTTATTTGAGTTCTCGTTTATTCAAAGTGATGCATCTAATCATGTTATAAGAGATTAGGCATGTTTAGTTGAGTAAGAGTTTGGAAACGATCTCGTGATTTCGTGTTGATTGCATGTTTAGTTTGTTTGAAAAGATAAACGAAACCCTAGAATTTGATTGAAGATATTTAATTGAATTCGTGATAGATCATTACTAAAAACTATGTCTTTTTAATCACCATCTAGTTGGGATTGTTGGTTGATAGGTGGAATCTAGTCGCCTTGCTGTGTTTTCCTTTAATTGTTTTAATCGAATCGTTTAGATTAAGTTTAGTTTAAGTTTTAGTTTTATAAACCCTGGTTTTCTGCAAGTTTTCTGCACGTTTCTGTTTCAGTTCGTAGTTGGACGCTCGTCCGCAATAGCAGACGCCCGTCCGTTAGATTCCGTTTTCAGACGCTCGTTCACCAAAGTGAACGCTCGTCTGGCTTTCTGTTTTCTTATTTTTCTTGCTTGTTTTTACTCTTGTTTTAGTTTTAATTCTTAGGTTTAGGTTTTAGTTAGTTTCAGCCTTAGTTTAGTAGTTGAGATAGATAATTGTGACATAATCGTTAGAATAATTGTTCCTTGATCCGATAAACATTCCACTCCCTTAGGACGACCCGTAAACACCCTATACTACGATCCTTATACTTGGGGTGTTTCGGTTTATAAATTTAAAACACGTTTTTACCGAACACACCCTTTCATCTTGAATTTTTCAAGAAGACTATTTGTATATTTCTTTTGGGAAATGAAAATCCCATTTTCTTTTTGGTTTACCTCGATTCCAAGGAAGTAGTGCATTAATCCCAAGTCTGTCATTTGAACGTCTTCATCATGTCTTGTCTAAAACTCTTGATCATGTCCTCATTGTTTCTCGTAAAGATGAGATCATCAACGTATAAGGAAACAATAAGTCCGCTATTTGTATCTCGTGTCTTAATGTAAAGTGTAGGCTCGCTTTTGCTCCTCCTGAAACCTTGCGTGATAAAGTAGTTATCAATTCTGCTATACCAAGCCCGTGGGGCTTGCTTGAGCCCGTATAAAGCTTTCTTTAACTTTAGTACTTTGTCTTCTTCTCCTTTCACGATAAATCCTTGAGGTCGCTCCACGTAAATTTCTTCCTCAAGGTATCCATTGAGAAATGCTGATTTAACATCCAAATGATGGATTTTCCATCCTTTTGTGCAAAGAGGGCAATTAATGCACGTATCGTATCCAATCGTGCAACAGGAGCAAATGTCTCGTTGTAATCCACTCCAAACTGTTGAGAGTAGCCTTTGGCTACAAGCCTTGCTTTGTGTTTTTGGATTGAGCCATCAGGATTAAGCTTTGTTTTATAGACCCACTTAACACCGATGACCTCTTTGTCTGGAGATGGACTTACAAGCTCCCACGTTTCATTCTTGTTTATCATCTTAATTTCTTCTTCCATTGCTTTTCTCCAAACTTCTTCTTTGGAAGCTTCTTCATAACTTCCTGGTTCTATCAAGGTGAGATTGCATCTCTCATATATCTCACTCAAAGATTTTGTCTTCCTTGGTGGTGTCTCTGGAGAAGAACCTTCATCTTCTGATGTTTCTTCAATGATAGCGCGAGCTGGTGATTCTGTTTGACGGTTGTCTTCTTCGTTGGTTCGTAGAAGCGGTGCCATATTAATAGTTTTCCTTTCAACTTCCTCTGTTTCCCAATTGAAGCTTGCTTCCTCGTCAAATTCAACGTCTCGACTGACAATAAGCTTTCTTGTTCTTATGCTATAGACACGGTAACCTTTTGATTGTGTACTATAGCCTAAGAAAATACATTTTTCTGTCTTTTCATCCAGTTTGCTCCTTTTCTCTTTTGGAATGTGAACATAACAGATGGAGCCGAAGACTCTAAGATTCTTTGCCGATGGCTTTCGCCCACTCCAGGCTTCGAATGGTGTTTTGTCCTGAACGGCTTTGGTTGGACATCTATTTAGCAAGTATCTTGCGCAAGTATGCACTTTTCCTCTGCCCAAAATGTTTTCGGAAGACCTTTCTCCATTAGCATAGCTCTTGCTTTGTCTCCATAATTGTTCTATTTTTACGTTCGACACACCATTTTGTTCTCGGAGCGTATCCAATCACAATTGATGCTCCACGCCTTCATCTTCACGAGAACTTGTTGAATTCTTTAGATGTATATTCTTTGCCTCGATCACTTCTTATGGTCTTCATGTAGTGACCACTTTGTTTCTCGACATAGGCCTTATATTTTTAGATATTTCATATACTTGCGATCTTTCACGCATAAAATAAACCCATGTCATTCGTATAATCATCAATGAAGAGAATGAAGTACCTATTTTGTTCATGTGAAGGAGTGCGCATTGGGCCACAAGCGTCCGTGTGCACCAATTCTAATGGCTCCTTCGCTTTCCAAGCTTTTCCGACGAGAAATGGTTGTCGATGTTGTTTCCGAGCATGCATCCTTCGCACACACGATCGGGTGCCTTTATAGTTGGGAGATCTTTCATCATGTTCTTCGATGTAGTATTTTTAATCCATTGAAATTGAAGTGACCAAGCCTTCGTACCGCCATAACCACGAGTCGTCATCTTGTGCCTTCATTACGACATCTCTTGCATAACTCCATTGGATCGGAAAGCATCGTTTTCCTTCATTTTTATTTTTGCAATTTGAAGGATTTATCTTTCTTATCATATATTGTACAAGAATCTCCTTCAAAATGCAACGAGTATCCTTTCTCCATCATTTGCCCGACACTCAATAGATTTTGATCTATACTGGGACCAAGAGCACCTCATTTATGTATCTCTTGCCCTTCTTTGTGTTAATGACAATAGTGCCTTTTCCAGTAGCCTCCATAAAGTCACCGTTTCCTATCTTAATATTTGTCTTGAATTTTTCAAGACGGCAAAATATGGATTCATCTTTTGTCATGTGATTACTGCAACCACTGTCAAGATACCATGTATCTTTCTTTTCCTCTGTTGCTACTTGACAGGCATAGAAGAGATTGTCTTCGACGTCATTTTCTTCAGAAAAGTTAGCTTGATGATTCCTTTTAGATCAACATACCTTCTCGACGTGACCAAATTTCTTGCAATTTTTGCATTGTGGTTTTCCTTTAAACCAACAGTCTTTCTCCAAATGGCTTTTCCTCTTGCATATACCGCAATGAGAAAATGTTTTGTTTGGAAGCTCAGTATTTTAGAACCTTCATTTGATCTCTCGATCATTTTGTTTTGATTTTTGTGACGGAGTTTTGAACTTAGATTGAAAAGCATTTTCAGTTGTGCCTTCGTGACGCCTTTCCAATCTATGTTCATGAGCTTCTAAAGACCCCATCAATTCTGAAGCAGACAATTTTTCCAAATCTTTTGACTGCTCAATAGCTGTAATGATTGGATCATATTTTTCTGTACATGTAATTAATATTTTTCCACAATTTTCTTCTCTGGGGACGTCTTCTCCATTCGCCCATAATTGATTTGCTAATGAATCTACTCTTGTGTAGTAGTCTTTAGCATTCTCTAACTCTTTCATTTTTAAATTCTCGAAATTTCTCCTCAATGAATGGAGTTTTGAGACTCGTACCTTTTCATTGCCTTGAAACTCCTCCTGCAACTTTTCCATCGCTTCTTTAGCCGTCTTGGCACTCATGATTCTTGGAAACAATTCTTCAGTCAAGCTTAACTGAAGGGCTAATAATGCTTGAGCATCTTTCTGTTGATTCTCCTTGAGTTCTTTCTTTTGTGCGGTAGATAAATTTGAGATGTCGTCGGGGATGCTATCCCTTACTTACGATATCCCATAAATCTTGAGCACAAAAGTAGGTTCTCATTTTAATGAACCAATAGTCGAAATTTTCACCTCGGAAAATTGGAACCGGAATGGATGAGCGGAGTGTGTAATCTGCCATGATGTTGATTTCGCCCAGTTGTAGTTGTGTCGAAACCGAGCTCTGATACCACTTGTTAGAATTTTTGTAGAAGGTTGAATGGAAAAGGCTAGGATTGATGAGTGTGAGATGGAAAAGGATTGATAAGTTGGAGAGATTGGAGAAAGGAAATTGATTGTATTGATTTCTTGATTGCTTAAGTACATGGTGGTGGTGCTATTTATAGCCCCCATTGGATAGTTCAAGATCCTTATGGAGTTTTCTAGATATGTCTTAATTTTTAACAATCACTACTAGTGCTACATGTATCTAGTAGCTTCCATTCTAGTAGAGTGTACCAATATTTCTAGTAGCTTCCATTCTAGTAGAGTGTAGTAATATTTTCTAGTCTCTTACATACAACTAGAAGCTTCTATTCTAGAAATTTCTTTTATTTTTCTAGAAATGTGTAGCACAACTTAACATGGAACTTTCCAACCGCCTCACAATTAGATAATTAATTTCTGGTTAATTTTAAAAGAAATTTTGTCCAAAAAATTAATAGTAACACCCGAACCGAGCAGAGCCGGACGGGCGGCGGCGGCGCGCGTGTGGAATTATCTAGGTCTTCCCTCCTGCATAAAAGTGCATTGCCCCTTGGGGCACATTTATAAGAGCATACACTAGCACTTATTACTTGAGGTCTCAAGCTTCAAGTTACCTATATGAGAGATTGAGTTGAGGTCCTCCATTCAAATCACATCTCCTACACATTTTCAACCAACTTTAGACATTAATTTCTCATCCACGCGATATCCGAATCGAGTGATTCCAAAGCCAAATATTATCTACTCTGTGAGTAGAACTTTTAGACGTAATAAGCTCCTGGTGAATCACACCGGAGCATATCTGAAATTCGTGCTAAAGTTGACCGTTTCAACCCATTAAAATAGGATATATCCAACATGTGTCTACATGTATATTTATCCTGATTTACTTGCAAAATGGATAACTTCTGCAATGTTTTCCAAAAGCTTGGGTATCATCTAGAATACGGGTTATTCTTTCCTAGTCACTCCATTTGAACCGTAGATACACGTGGATTATTGTGGACCACATAGTTTGAATTTGAAATGAAACTGGGTGGTCCAGATTTATCCCAATGATTTACTCCTCAATGAACTCACCATAGAAGAAGAACTTTGAAGTAGAATCCATGGCCATTAATTATCTAGATTTGGCCCAAGAAGTCTGGCCATTAATTCTGTTATCTTAGTTTTTACCAAGCGTTCTCAAATAACTAGAGCCTTAGCTCCCATCGTTGATTAAACCTTTCGACTCCTAAAACTCGAGGAGACTACTATGCTTACTTCTTTCACCAAAGTTTGACCCATACCTCATGGATTGGAAGTAAAATTCAAATCAGTATCCAAGGAGTAAATTGTTAGATGAGGATTGCTACCGTAACACACCAGGTTTCTAAAGAAGGGTAAATATTATTGGTTTTAATTACTTATTACCTATTATTATATCCTAAGTAATTAACTAAAGGAATTAATTAAGGTATTAAAAGAAACAAGATAAACCCCCACCCTTCATTATTCTACACGCAAGTTTCTAAGAGAAAGGAGGGGGGAGTTCGGCTTTGATAGAAAAAAAAGAAGTGAGGTAGAAGAATCTTCCACCTCGAAGCTAATCCGTTGCTTGTTTCAACAGACCACAGTAGAAGAAGTTGATCGTCTCGTCGCCCGCAGTGTTTTGATACCAGCAATTTCTTTATCTGTAAGTTTTCACCTTTTAGGGCTTTTGGAATTTCAATCGTTTTGGTTAGAATTCTGAGTTTTAATAGTGTAGATTGCTTTAGTAGTCATAGAATTATGCTCTGGTTCGTAGATTGTGAGTACAAGTCCAGGAATCGAAACAACCCATGTTGAATCGTGTTTGGATTGCTTTCTTGCCAAATTAAAGGTAAGGGGGCATTCTTAATCGGTTTTGGTGTTGCTATATTGCCTTGTAATGTGATTTGTTGCAAGTTTCAGTTGCTAAAAGGTTGGGAATCGATTGATTTGAGAAAGGCCTGAATTCGGCAACGTTATAGGTTGTTTCTTCAAATTCCTTATCGTTTAGCGCATGCTATAGCAAACTGAGAATTTGTAGAATGGTTTTGCTACGGTTAGCGTGTGCCAAGAGGCATTAGTACGCGCCAAAGTTGTCAGGCATGGAACATAATGCACTGTTCAGGTTTAGCGCACGCTTAGGAGGCTTAGCGGGCGCTAAAGGGCATCAGAGTTTAACAAGATGTTTTTGTTAGACTCTAGCGTGTGCCAAAGTAAATTAGAATGATACAGGTTATCCTGGACAGGGTTTAGCGCGCTCCAAAGGATGTTAGTGAGCCCCAAACCCATATTCACCCTATTTTTATATTTTCTTGTGTTCAACCTGATGTTGTTTGGCATGCATTCCTTTGGGGCATTAATTGGAACTTGGAAATATCTAACATCGACCTCTAGTAGCCTCGGCTCAACACCACTATCAAGACCGGAAGGCGACTGTTTAGGCCTTGTGGGATGTTGACTTAGTAGTTAATAGTCCTTTTACAACGTGCTAGGTAATGGTCTAGGACTAGTTGTCCTTAGGAAGCCTTTTATGTGAATGAACCAGGTGTTTAGGTTAACTTCGTAATAAACATATTTGATGCCTCTAAAAGCTAAAACATTATAATTATTGGTGAGGCATGTTTGCTCTTCGTAGCATGGAACTATTACACGTCAACTTGGTCTGATGCCAAACGAACTCTCGTAATCTTCCTCACGGACAAGTTCGTGCCATATGAGGTGCTGAATGTGTTGTGGTGCAGTGTTTCCCATACGTAGTGTCTTTTGATCGTGGTGTAACAAACTTACTTGAGCGATGTTATACTAACCAAGAAAGTAGAGGGTGAGTGAGCTCTTCTGTTACAACCTACTTGGTAGTAATTATAGAATTATATTTGTTATATCTGTATGTATTGTTGTTGAATCCGGGTCTTCTACCTTTAATGAGTACAATTATACTTACCCATTATCATTGTTCTCACCTCGAGAAGGTGATTGGTAGGAAGAAGAGTATGGTTTTGATGAAAACAATGATGGAGCTGATGGTTGGGCTTGATAACACTATGTTTAGTACTATATTTTATACACTATTTGCCCCTTCAATTGACGAGAGATAGTCTGAATATTTTATGAAATGTACGTCGATTTCATAGTGTGCGTTGGTCATAATTCTGCATCTTCATGTTTATCCTTAGGAATCGGTACTGTTTTGTGTGCTTTTTTAGGTAGTACCACTTTTAGGGAGCGAGGATGAAGTGGATTCGGGCTGGAAAGGTTATTGGGTGCAAGAGATGAAGTCCATAAAGAGATCTGCTGATCAAAAATAGGGAAAAACCTAAAAGAAAATCCGGAAAAGCCGACAATCACCGACCAGATCCAAAACACAAACATAATAAACACACAAGACGCCTCAAATCCCCATCCGTAATCACGAACCGCGAGAGATCATCCCTCATACTGCACCTGGTGAAGGCCAAAGAAAATATTTTTAATACCGGCACTTGAAAAACCAATCCCCTAGCTGAAAAAGAAGGTGGGAAATGGACAGATCTGAAGCCGGCCACGACATGCAGAGCCGGCCACCTCCTGAAGCCGATCCCGGAAACCAAATCTTTATAAAAGCTCCATCTCCATCCAGCAATCGACCATTAAGAAAGGAAACACCGCCGGAAAAAGCTTCCCTCAACAAGCTCCGCCGATCTACACAATAATAGAGGGAAAACCCATTTTCCGGCGAGAAGTACCGACCGACCAGTATACAGTTTGAAGAGACATCCGATCAATGAAAAAGAGGAGGAAAAGGGACGAAAAACGTAGAAACGAACAACATAAATAAAAGAGAAGAAGAGAAACGAAAAAGAGCCGGCACCGACGCCTTTCGGCTGCCGGCGCCGGAAAACTGGGTACAGAAGAAAGGGGCTGGGGACTATCTGGGAAAATCCGTTATGTTTTATTTAGGGGGGCTTTATTCGCACCACACTAAACCTACCGTTACACCACACTACAATAAAAAACACGCATTTACTCTTTACACCACAATCTATCAAAATACACCACACCTTCATTTTAAAGTTTAAAAAAAAAAAACACTTTTGTCAATCTTGTTTTACTACCACAAGATATTTATATGTCATATCTCCCTCAAACTTATAAAATTTACAAACCCCCCACCCACAAAAAAAATCAGCCAAATCTTCTTCTCCACCCAATCCATCTTCATCCATCTCTTCTTCTCCACCCACCACCACCCATTTCCACCATCCCACCACCCATCTCCACCACCCTACACCTTAAACCATCCTCTCTTCCTTCCTTCAACCATTAAATTCAAAACCTTTTACATCCCCACCCAAAAAAAGCCCTCTTCGCCGCCCTTCCACCCCCCACAGCCATGACCACCATCGTTTTTTTTCTTCTTCTCGAATCCTCTTTGAAGCCATTGTACCCTTCAAATCGAATTCTCAAATTACAAACACGAAGCGGATGAACAACTTTTCTAATGATAAAAAAAAAAAATAGATGAACGGCGCCATGGATTTTCACTCGAGATATAGGTCCTTTTCGAACACCCACCACCGAAATCTAGCCCCAACTCGAACCGCCACCAATACCACCCAGTCCGCCTCCTCCCAAACCAACGACTCCTTGCTCCCCTCCCCGATCCGACTCAAAACTCCCCTCCCCGATCCGAATTCGAGAAAAGTGTAGAATAAAAGACCAATTTGTAATATAAAAATGGTGTGGAAATAATATACAATTGTGGTGTAAAGGTAGAAAGTACAGGTGTAAATAAAGAAAAAAAAACCTAAGAAATTTAGTGTGGTACAAAGGTAAAATCGATGTTTTAGGTGTGGTGTAGGGTATAGAGTGGTGCAGTGGTAGGTTTAGTGTGGTGCGAATAAAGGCCCCATTTATTTACTTTTCAAAATTATGGTTATGTTTATCCCATTTAAAATAATTAAACAAAGACAAAAAAGACTCATATTCACTTACACCGGAAAAATGATGTATCAACTCACACATTTTGCTAGTCTACACAAGGACATAGTATATTGCCAAAAACATGTGCAAGTAGTGTCGCACTACCTCTATCTCTAACATCATCTGCCGGCGGGTAAAATACTAATACTACCTCCTCTAAAAATATAGGTCATTTTAAGTATTTTTACACATTAAGAAAATTGTTGAAGTCCCTAAATTTTAAGGTTAAATAACTAAAATATCCATTAACAAACCCAACCCAAAAACCCAATCAATTGAAACCCAAAATCTTTGGGTTGGTTTTTACCCGAACCTAAAATGTTTTGGGTTGGTTTGGTTTTTAAAAAATTTCATTCAGGTTGACCCAACCCGACCCGATAATGTTGGGTCTGCCCCTGATGTCACCCTTATTGAAAAGATTTCCTAAAAATGTGTTTTTTAACGATTATTTGTATTTGTATAAATGTGTTTATTATAACGATTATTGGTATGAACATATGATATTGAACTCGAATTTAGATATAATATGTGTGTATTTTATAGCATGAAAGTTTGAATATAGATGCATGTTTGGTGGATGAGAACCAACCCGACTTATACTATGTAAAAACCCTAGGGTTGAGCTTGGGTTGGGTTGGATCGACTTGTGTTGGGTTTTACATAGTATAAGTCAGGTTGGTTCAAGAAAAAACTAACACAAACCAAATCAAATGGCTATAAAACCCAATAGGTTGGTTCGGTTGATTTCGGGTTGGTTTGGGTTGAGTTTCGGGTTTTCATCCGTAAAATATGCATCTATAATAAAACTTTTATGCTATAAAATCCACACACATGTATATATCCAAATTCGAGTTTCATACTATATATTCATAACAATAATCTTTAAAGAAAACATTTTTTTAGGAAAGAAAACGTTAAAATTTGACAATTAAGAGTCCAACAATAAATAACAAACCAATAACATATGAAGATAATTAAAGATCAATAGTAAAAAATATATATATACATGGAAGCAATATGATAACACTATTTTACTTTAGACGGCATGCATATATATATATATATATATATATATATATATATCGGGTTCGGTTGGGTGAACCCGAAAAAAAAAAAAAAAAAAAACCAAACCAACCTAAAATGTTTTTGGTTCGGGTCAAAACCCAACCCAAAAAATTTGAGTTTCAATTGGTTTGGGTTTTCGAGTTGGTTCGGTTTGAGTTTTGGGTAGGTTCATCGGATTTTCTGTTCGGCCCTAAAAAATACTCAACACAATTCAACCCAACCCAACCCAACACAAACTCAGCCTAAAATAAACTAGTTCATATGTCTAACTTGAGAAGCAGATTCTACGTATGAAGATTTGTTGAAATTCAAACAACTAAATCTCTTCACCACCAACTCCAAGTTTTAGAAATTTAGATTGGTAGAGTCAGAGTAGATTCTAAGATTCCTTTCATAGTGGGTACCTGTGAATTTACAGATTACCTAAGAAAAGCGGTAGAAATTTGTTAGATTGACAATAAATTAAGGGTAAAATGAAAGAAAATAGTAATAAAAATTGCATACATTGGTAATGTAGAATGACTTATATTTTGAGACAAATTTAAAGAAATAAATGACTTATATTTTATGACGGATGTAGGCCGGCAGGTCAAAAAATACTGCCATAATTAATTCGAATGGTGTGTCATCATCTTGTTATTCATGACTTAGTCACCTTAACTGGCAGGCATTAACCTTTTTACTGTATCAGGAAGTAGTCTTTATAGGGAATGTAATGTAATTAAAGTCTCTTCTAAGATTTAAAGGATAAATTAAAGGAACTATTTATGATTACATTTTCTTCAATACAGTTTAAAAATAAATAAAAACATATTATATAAAAATTCTTGAAAATTATCATACAAAAATATTCCTTTTTTTTTTTTTTTTTTTTTTTTTTTAAAACAAAGACAATTCCTCAAAACACCAAACACCCCACCCCCCCAAGTGAAATTTTATATTTTTATTTTTTTCTCTAGGGTTTTGGTTTTGAATTTTCATTTTCGTTAATATATATTTTTGTATATTAGTATAGGTTAAGAAAATTATTAGAAAATGGGTGTTTTTATTGCAAATTTTATGGACCATTCTTCCATGTTTTTAACCTTTCTCTTAAGAAACTCTATTTATTAGGATAGAAAATCACATTTTGAGATGAAGCAAGTCTAGACGGGAACCATTATGCTCAATCCCAAGAGGGAAAAAGAAGCAAAGATGGGAATGAGCTCCTACTTTGTTGTTATGTTTCTCCTTCTCATTTATTGTATGTCTTTATCGTTCTTATTTTCAAGAAATCTTTACTACTGAATTAATTGCTAGCTTCTAAAATTTGTGAAAACTAATTTCACAAATTTCTTTTGATTTTACAGTTGGACAGAAGACCTACGGATCGGTGCAAACCAACTCGAAAGTTCATGGAGGAGGGAAACATAAAAGGACGTCCCTACAAACGAATGACGAAGAGTATTGTAACGGTGAAAGACGTGAATGCTTAACAACTGAGCATGATTGTACAGATGGTTGTGAATGCCCACCATTACCACAATCAATTATACGCGGACAAGAGGCGCCATTTATACCTGCATATTGCATACCTTCAAGAGAGCCAGAACAGGAACTGGAGGCGGATTCAGAGATGGAGATTGTTCCGCAATCCGAAACCATGAAAGAGCCAGATGAATAGCCACACTTATTGCCTACCAGGTTCAAGGTCAACTCTACGAATATATGGGAATTCAAATGTCATTGTCCTTATATTTTTGTGTTCTGCATGGACAACTAGTTACTAAGGTATGAATGAAGTGTATTGAGGTATGAATTGCGTGTTTATGAATAAAGACACATCACAATATGAAAGTGTTTTTAGATTATTAATTCCTAGTGGTCCTTAGTTCTGCTTAATTTGCTGCATTTTGTCCTAGTATAAGATGGCCGGTTCTTTTCCATTTGATGTCGTCTTAATTTTGTAATCTTCAACATTCTCTCTCTTAAAGAAATTCATAGCTATCCTTGGATTTTAGTGACATTCAGGCAGGCATGTATGTATCATCTTTTTTCTTTGGGAGCGAAGGAACAAGATCCATGCACGCTGGAACGCCCGCTCCTTAGACACCAGTCCTTATCCTGAAAAGGAGCGTTCGGCGCGTATAAAATAAAAGTAAATTCATTTTATACGTAGCGCTCTCTACGTCGTCGTATCAAATCAAAAGCAAAGCGGAAGCAAAACTGGGTATATAAAATTTTCCCAAAGAAAAATAAAGAGTAGAAAAGAAATCTAAGGGTGGAAATGTAAATTATTACATTTGGAAAAGTACGAAAATCCCAAAACGATACAAGAACCCAACGTCTAGAAAGAAACCAAACGTCTACCTCAAAAGTACTGAAATAACAATCAACGAAAAACAGAAAAGGAACATCTTGAACTTCCAACAAGCGTCTTCAAATATCGTCGTCAAATCCTTCCTCGTAAACCTGTTCGTCTTCTCACCCCCAAACACATAAAAACAAATATGCATTCGAGGTAAGTACTACGTACTTAGAAAGAAAGAGAAGCTATGATATCAAAAGAAATTATAAGGAAAGATATTTAAGCCGTTTATTTGATTATATGAGACCGACTCAATCTAAGGTTCACTTCATGCTCATCAACATGTTGTGACTAACTGTTTCTAGCTTAACCTATCTATGTTACAACCGCACTCAAGGCACTACTGCGCGCGATCCCCTCAAAGCAGAGTCCTCTGTACTTAGGGTCTTTGACCTCTGAGAGTTCTTCTACCTTGGGAACACTCTTTTGCAACATATTAGTGGATCACACCAATACCCACGAAGTCTAGAAAAGGTAGACTCCGATAGCACGCACACCTCAGCAGAGTCCCTCCGTACTTAGGGTCTTTTGACCTACGAAGTTCCTCCACCTTCAGAGGTAGCACATGCATCGCGATTTAGCCTGGTGCCTAGCCAAGAGAGTCATGTTGTTTAATCTTTTACTAGTCACATACGTTGTTTATTAAGTGATTAACTAGCCAGCCTAAATGTTTTCAAATAATCTCCCTCACAAATACTACTCTCTTCCTAAACCGCTAGACACGGACAAGTCCTAGCACATACACAGACATTGATGAATCCTAATTCATCAAAGCACAAGCCTATCATGCTCTTCCGACGGATCCGAACTTCAACTCCCTTTAAGAGTACATTCGGTGTTTTAACTGAACGAATCAGAAGATCAATTCAGGCTTGTCTACGTTTATACCATATTACATATCATATATAAGGGTTCATAAAGATAAATCATGTTTATAAGGTTGAGCAACGACCCACAAAGAAATAGTGACAAAACCAGCTAGACGTCCGTTTTAAGCCATGGACGCCCGTTTAAAGACTTGGACGCCCGTCCAGAATAGTGGACGCCCGTCCACCAAACCCATTTCAATCATGAATGTAAAATTGCACCTCGACGCCCGTCCAATACAACCAGGCGCTTTCGTCAAGGTGGAACCTAGGCTGACGCCTCGTCTGAATACCGGACGTCCGTCCACACTGGTTCGACCGAACCCTAATTCTTCATCATTCAACCCCGGATCGTATTTCAACCAAAACCAAAAAAACAGCAGCACGAAAAACACAAAGAAACTTGTATCTAAACATGCCATGATACTTACAGGCATGAACTCAAACCAACAATACATCATTCTAGCACCAAAACCACCTACAAATTCATCTAAACCTTATACAAACGAATGAGATCATAGGGATAACTTTTCTTACCTCTAAACAGCCCCCAAAATCGCTCCCAAACTCAGAGTAAACGCTGCTTGTAACACCACCAAACAGATACCAAAACGTAGCCTTCTTCACAACGATTCCAATTCTTGTACCGGTTACTCAAAATGATCAACTCCTCTTCTCCGGATTATGAAAAACTCTTTTGTTCTCTCTCTTTCCTCTCAAGGTCGCACAAGGTAATGGGAAGGCGCAAATCGAAAAGAAGTAATTAGGTGATTAATTTCCCTTAATACCTAATTCCACAATAACCCTTTTTCCCCAAAACACCCTTGGTTACAAAACTCATTATTTCCTTAATTACATATATAACACTCGAATATATATATAAAACGTCCAAATAATTAACTCCGAATAAAAAGGAAACCGAACCTAATATTTCGTTTTCGCAAAAAGACACGTATGACCTTTCCCGAAAATCGGAATATTACATTTTCCCCCCCTTAAAAGGAGTTTCGTCCTCGAAACTAGAACATACCTGGTAAATCCCCAAACTCTTGGAACTCACTAAGCATGTCGCTTTCCACTTCCCAAGTTGCCTCCTCGGGTGAATGATTGCTCCACTGAACTAGCACCAAGGGAATCATCCGTCTCTTAATCATCTTTTCTTTTCGGTCTAAAATCCTGATAGGTCTTTCGTCGTAAGCAAGGTTATCTTGTAGAATTTCTGGGTCAACCGTAGTTTCCACATCATTCTTCGTCAGACACTTTTTCAACATTGAAACGTGAAACACATTATGGACTCTCGACATTGATTCTGGCAACTGAAGCTTATATGCTAACGTCCCAACTCTTTCCAGAATCTCAAAAGGTCCAACATACCTTGGACTCAGCTTTCCCTTTTGCCCAAAGCGTTTCACTCCTTTCATTGGCGAAGCCCGGAGGTAAACTCTATCGCCGACTTCAAACTCAAGAGGTCTTCTTCTAACATCAGCCCAACTTTTCTGTCTGTCTTGAGTGCCTTGATTCTTCTTGACCAATCGAACCCTTTCCTTTGCTTGTTCAACCATTTCTGGCCCTGTAATCTGTCTCTCCCCGACTTCATCCCAAAACAAGTGGCGGCGTGCGACATCTTCTCCCATACAACGCTTCAAACGGCGGCATGCCTATACTTGCATGAAAACTGTTGTTATAGGCAAACTCTGCTACCGATAGGTAATCATCCCATGATCCGCCTACCTCCAAAACACAAGCTCTCAACATGTCCTCGAAAGTGTCCGGATGGTCCTCTCAGATTGTCCATCATGTCTCGAGGATGAAAAGCCGTGCTCAAATCCAACTTGGTCCCGAAGGCTTCTTGCAGCTCTTCCAAAACCGACTTACGAATCTCGAATCACGGTCTGAAACTATCGAGATTGGAACTCCATGTAGCTTCACTATATTGTCCAGATATAGTGTCGTCATCTTCTTCAATGGCATGTCAACCTTGTATGGTAAGAAATGGGCAGACTTGGTCAATCTATCCACAATTACCCAAATTGCGTCATGACCGCCTCTTGTCTTAGGTAATCCGGTGATGAAGTCCATTGTGATCTTATCCCACTTCCATTCAGGGATATCCAATGGCTTAAGCATTCCACCGATCTTCTATGCTCGCTTTAACCTTCCGACATACGTCACACTCGCCACAAACTTGGCTATTTCCGCTTTCATCGAGGCCACCAAAATCTTTCCTTTAAGTCTCTGTACATTTTAGTAGCACCGGATGAACCGCAAAAGCTATTCTATGTGCTTCTTCCATAACTCTTTGTCTTAAGTCACCAACATTAGGTACACATAGACGATCCTGGTACCAAAGATTTCCGTTCTTGTCTAGCACATAACCGACCGTGGGCTTCTCTCAGCAACTCGCTTCAAATCCAACAAAACCGGTCTTCATCTTGCTTTCCCGTATATCATCCATCAACTCGACCTTGCCAACAACGGTGCCGCAAATCGCATCTTCAATCGATCAAAGCTTCGATTTCCAGTCCATCTAACCTTTCGCCACTACCTCAACACTTGGAAGTCGCAAACACTTTGGTTTCTGCTTTCGAGCATCCGCCACTACATTCGCTTTACCGGATGGTATTGAATATCCAAATCATAGTCCTTAACAAACTCTAACCATCGCCTCGTCTCATATTCGATTCTCTGTGTGTGAAGAAATATTTTAAACTTTTATGGTCGGTGAAGATCCTCGCTTTAACTCCATATAAGTAATGCCTCCAAGTCTTTAAGGCAAATACTACCGCCAACTCTAGATCATGTGTCGGGTAATTCTTCTCATGCACCTTCAACTGCCTAGATGCGAGGCTATCACTTTTCCTCCTTGCATCAACACACAACCCAAACCCTCGTCCCGAAGCATCCGTGTAGACATCATAGTTATCAAAAATCTCTGGAATCGCTAACACCGGTGCCGTAGTCAACTTACTCTTCAAGGTATGAAAAGCCCTATCACACGAATTAGTCCATTCAAATTTCACATTCTTCTGTATTCACCGGTGAGTGGAGTAGCAATCTTCGAAAGTCTTGCACGAACTTCCGGTAGTAACCACCAACCCCAAGAAAACTTCTTACCTCAAATCAAGTAGGTCTAGGCCAATTCTCAATCGCCTCGATCTTTGCCGGATCAACTTGAATGCCATCTCTAGAAATGACATGACCCAAGAAACTCACTCGATCCAACCAAAAGTCACACTTAGAAAACTTTGCATACAACTGATTCTTCCTCAGTGTGTCCAACACTATCTTTAAGTGTTCCTCGTGTTCTTTCTCATCCTTAGAGTAAACTAGGATATCGCCTATGAACACTATCACGAACTTATCCAAGTGCGGCATGAAAACTCATTGCATCAAATCCATAAATGCAGATGGAGCATTAGTGAGTCCAAAAGGCATGACAAGGAACTCATAATGTCCATATCTCGTCATCAAAAGCCGTCTTGGTATATCTGCTATCTTAACCTTCAATTGATGATATCCGGACCTCGTGTCGATCTTGGAAAACACCTTCTTACCTTGCAAATCGATTAAATGGATCATCTATCCTTGGTAGAGGATACTTATTCTTGATGGTAAGGTTGTTCGGTTGCTCTGTAGTCGATACACATTCTCATGCCGCCGTCTTTCTTCTTACTGAACAAAACAGGGGCTCCCAAGCGAGTCTAATCGGGTCAATTATGTTCCTTTCAAGCATATCTTTAAGTTGAGCTTTCAACTCCTTTAATTCAGCCGGTGCCATTCAGTAGGTGCCTTAGCAATCGGTGCCGCCGCTCGGTATCAACTAAATCTCAAACTCTATCTCTCTCGTCGGCATGTTTCGGTAACTCTTCCGAAATACCTCGGGTATTCCCTCACTATGGGAGTCTCCTCGAACTTAGGCTTCACTCGTTCCACATCCACTGCATACAACAAGTAGCCTTCACAACCCTTCTGACAGGCCCTTACTGCCTTAACCGCTGAGATGATCGGATGTTTCTTCTTACTCGGCTTATACACATTCCTTGATACGTCTTGTCTGATTTCCCGTACTTTAAAAGTTACTTTCTTTTCTTTCTGATCCAGTGTACATAATTCTCGGATAGCCAATCTATTCCGAGGATTACATCAAAATCCGAAAAGTCCAAAACTGTAAAGTCACTCTTACATCGATAAGGTCCGACTCGAACTTCCACTTGAGGTATCATTCTAGCTACCCTTGTTACCTTCCCTAACGGTGTAGTTATTTCCAAAGTGTTTCTTAAAGGCTCCGAAGGTAAATTCAACTTCCTAGCTACCTTGGTTGACACAAAAGTATTTGACGCTCCCGTATCAAACAAAGCCTTGACCACTAGGTTTTCTAACATTATCGTACCTAGGATGCACATTCACTCATTTAAAATACATTACAACATGAATAAACATGCCATATAATATCTTAATAAAGGAATGAAACAAAACATGGTACCTGAAATAACGTCATCCTCTGGTTCCACAAAGCTAGCATCCGCTGCAAAAACTCGAACCGGTCGGCTCGGGCCGCCTCTCCCGCTTCCTTGACCCGAACCACTCTTCCTTCCCTTCAACCATTAAATTCAAAACCTTTTACATCCCCACCCAAAAAAAAGCCCTCTTCGCCGCCCTTCCACCTCCCACGCCATGACCACCACCGTGTTTGTTTTTTCTCCGAATCCTCTTTTGAAGCCATTGTACCCTTCAAATCGAATTCTCAAATTACAAACACGAAGCGGATGAACAACTTTTCTAATGATAAAAGAAAAAAATAGATATGAATGGCGCGGTGGATTTTCACTCAGAGATATAGGTCCTTTTCGAACACCCACCACGAAAATCCAAATTTCAACTGAACCGCCACCAATACCACCCACTCCGCCTCCTCCCAAACCAACGACTCCTTGCTCCTCCTCCCGATCCGACTTCAAACTCCCCTCCCCCGATCCGAATTCTGGAAAAGTGTAGAATAAAGGACCAATTTGTAATATAAAAATGGTGTGGAAATAATATACAATTGTGGTGTAAAGGTAGAAAGTACGGGTGTAAATAAAGAAGAAAAAAAACCTAAGAAATTTAGTGTGGTACAAAGGTAAAATCGATGTTTTAGGTGTGGTGTAGGGTATAGAGTGGTGCAGTGCTAGGTTTAGTGTGGTGCGAATAAAGGCCTTCAAAGTTATGGTTATGTTTATCCCATTTAAAATAATTAAACAAAGACAAAAAAGGCTCATATTCACTTACACCGGAAAAATGATGTATAAACTCACACATTTTGCTAGTCTACACAAGGACATAGTATATTTCCAAAAACATGTGCAAGTAGTGTCGCACTACCTCTATCTCTAACATCATCTGCCGGCGGGTAAAATACTAATACTACCTCCCTCCTAAAATATAGGTCATTTTGAGTATTTTCACACAGATTAAGAAAATTGTTGAAGTTTCTAAATTTTAAGGTTAAATAACTAAAATGTCCATTAACAAACCCAACCCAAAAAACCCAATCCAATTGAAACCCAAAATCTTTGGGTTGGTTTTTGACCCGAACCGAAAATGTTTTGGGTTAGTTTGGTTTTTAAAAAATTTCATTCAGGTTGACCCAACCCGACCCGATATATATATATATATATATATATATATATATATATATATATATATAAACTTTTTATTTCCTAAAAATGTGTTTTTTAACGATTATTTGTATTTGTATAAATGTGTTTATTATAACGATTATTGGTATGAACATATGATATTGAACTCGAATTTAGATATAATATGTGTGTATTTTATAGCATGAAAGTTTGAATATAGATGCATGTTTGGTGGATGAGAACCAACCCGACTTATACTATGTAAAAACCTGTGTTTGAGCTTGGGTTGGGTTGGATCGACTTGTGTGTTGGGTTTACATAGTATAAATCGGCTTGGTTCAAGAAAAAACTAACACAAACCAAATCAAATGGCTATAAAACCCAATAGGTTGGTTCGGTTGATTTCGGGTTGGTTTGGGTTGGGTTTCGGGTTTTCATCCGTAAAATATGCATCTATAATAAAACTTTTATGCTATAAAATCCACACATATGTATATATCCAAATTCGAGTTTCATACTATATATTCATAACAATAATCGTTACAGAAAACATTTTTTTAGGAAAGAAAACGTTAAAATTTGACAATTAAGAGTCCAACAATATATAACAAACCAATAACATATGAAGATAATTAAAGATCAATAGTAAAAATATATATATACATGGAAGCAATATGATAACACTATTTTACTTTAGATTTGCATGCATATATATATATATATATATATATATATATATATATATATATATATATATATATATATATATATATATATCGGGTTGGGTTAGGTGAACCAAAAAAAAAAAAAAAAAACCAAACCAACCTAAAATGTTTTTGGTTCGGGTCAAAACCCAACCCAAAAAATTTGAGTTTCAATTGGTTTGGGTTTTCGAGTTGGTTCGGTTTGAGTTTTGGGTAGGTTCATCGGATTTTCTGTTCGGCCCTAAAAAATACTCAACACAATTCAACCCAACCCAACCCAACACAAACTCAGCCTAAAATAAACTAGTTCATATGTCTAACTTGAGAAGCAGATTCTACGTATGAAGATTTGTTGAAATTCAAACAACTAAATCTCTTCACCACCAACTCCAAGTTTTAGAAATTTAGATTGGTAGAGTCAGAGTAGATTCTAAGATTCCTTTCATAGTGAGTACCTGTGAATTTACAGATTACCTAAGAAAAGTGGTAGAAATTTGTTAGATTGACAATAAATTAAGGGTAAAATAAAAGAAAATAGTAATAAATGTTGCATACATTGGTAATGTAGAATGACTTATATTTTGAGACAAATTTAAAGAAATAAATGACTTATATTTTATGACGGATGTAGGCCGGCAGGTCAAAAAATACTGCCATAATTAATTCGAATGGTGTGTCATCATCTTGTTATTCATGACTTAGTCACCTTAACTGGCAGGCATTAACCTTTTTACTGTATCAGGAAGTAGTCTTTATAGGGAATGTAATGTAATTAAAGTCTCTTCTAAGATTTAAAGGATAAATTAAAGGAACTTTTATGATTACATTTTCTTCAATACAGTTTAAAAATAAATAAAACATATTATATAAAAATTCTTGAAAATTATCATACAAAAATATTCCTTTTTTTTTTTTTTTTTTTTTTTTTTTTGTAAAACAAAGACAATTCCTCAAAACACCAAACACCCCACCCCCCAGTGAAATTTTATATTTTTATTTTTTTCTAGGGTTTTGGTTTTGAATTTTCATTTTCGTTAATATATATTTTTGTATATTAGTATAGGTTAAGAAAATTATTAGAAAATGGGTGTTTTTATTGCAAATTTTATGGACCATTCTTCCATGTTTTTAACCTTTCTCTTAAGAAACTCTATTTATTAGGATAGAAAATCACATTTTGAGATGAAGCAAGTCTAGACGGGAACCATTATGCTCAATCCCAAGAGGGAAAAAGAAGCAAAGATGGGAATGAGCTCCTACTTTGTTGTTATGTTTCTCCTTCTCATTTATTGTATGTCTTTATCGTTCTTATTTTCAAGAAATCTTTACTACTGAATTAATTGCTAGCTTCTAAAATTTGTGAAAACTAATTTCACAAATTTCTTTTGATTTTACAGTTGGACAGAAGACCTACGGATCGGTGCAAACCAACTCGAAAGTTCATGGAGGAGGGAAACATAAAAGGACGTCCCTACAAACGAATGACGAAGAGTATTGTAACGGTGAAAGACGTGAATGCTTAACAACTGAGCATGATTGTACAGATGGTTGTGAATGCCCACCATTACCACAATCAATTATACCATAGATAACTACCAATAAAATCACGAAATTAGCTCAAGTTTACACTTAAAGACTTTTAAAACCCATTTGCTCAATATTTCATTATAAAGCTCGATTTCTATGAGAAATATACGAATATGGGGGAAATTGATATAAAATATATCCTTATAAAACGTACAAAATCACCCTTAACATAAGTCAACTAGATGATACTTTTTATGATGTTTTATCCCTATTTCTCATGCATTTATTGATGTTTTCGTATCAATTCAAGTCATTATTTGCTTAGTTTCATCCCAATGTGTAGCTAGTAATTATTATTAAAATATCATATTTTGATAGGTTTTGAACTGGTTATAGTAACCGGAGCGTCGTGCCGGGTTTACGTTTGGTATTTTGGTGTTGTAATGTAGGATTATATGTTGACCAAGACCCCGATGGATGACGTGTGTTGATCCTACACACATCTTTTGAGGGCTAGAAGAGTATGCCAGAAGCTATCGAGTTCACACGGATCAACTGTCAGTAGTGCTTCTACAGTAACCTATCTTCAAGCGACATTTGACCAACCTTAGAGGCATTTTCTGGAGATGACTTCTTCATGAGAGCTGTAGATCAAGAAATGATATTTCCAACGTATTTTGAATCACACCAATTGGAGGTCTAAAACTCAAGTTATACTCATTTTACTGAGACGCCGGAGAGTTGCTGATTTCCAGAGTGTATCACGGCTCAAGCCGAGACACCCCCGGCGTGAGCCGAGACATCAATGGCACACACCGAGACATCAATGGTGCACACCGAGAAATCAATTCATATAATTGTAGGTGCATTAATTGTGGTGTCATTTCTCAACCACTCTGTCACCGATCGGCGTGCATCGAGGTCATTACGGCACGCGCCGAATTATAAAAAGAAGCAGAATAATGTGATTTTAAGATTTTTTAGAAAGAGAATATGGGAGATCATCAGAGAGCAAAAAACTGATCTTCTTCATCTCTTGCAGGAACCTCCACCTACAAGGCTCCCCTAGCCAAAATTCCCTCATTTAGCACTTAAATCGATTGTAATAAATTGTAGAATTATCATTTTGATGTTTGAAGCTTTCGGTGGATGTAGAAAACAACCATTTTGCATTCTATCTTCACCGACACTTTGAAGGTTGGATGAAACCTCTGATTGAGCTAAAATTCACCCTTCAACAAAAAAAAATTATAAAGACTCGAAACCGTGGGCAAACTAACTCTCTAACCGGCAATGTACCGGGTCGATTGCTAGAATAGCTACAGGAGTACGAGGTCGAACCCAAGGGAAAAGTGTTTGTGAGTACCAAAGCGAACGTGTTACTTAGTCTAGGTGATCAATCTTTTTAAAGTGCTTGTTTACTACAACGTCACTAAAGTGATTTTTACTAACGAGTCTAAAGATAGAAAAGGAAGAAAGAAGATTAACTACTCGGTTTTTTTAACGTTATACTAAGGGACATAGCCAAACCATGATCAAAGTAGCTAGTTTCAACCCTAAGGGTAGACAAAACCGGGAGTGTGCATTATAACAAACGAACTCTTGCATTCAATTTCACGGGTGCGTACTCCTAATTCCGGTGCTAAGGTCTGAACAACTCTCTCCTAACACCTTATGCCATGTTAACTACCCTTCCCTAAAGAAGATTCACTAACCAAACATGTTATGCACTAGAGCCACTTAAACGTTAAAACGAGTAACCTCACATTGAGCTCGGGCATAACAACTAAGCCGAGTCTACGCCGCGATCTTAGAACCCCTTATCCCATGTCTTCCCGCAAAATACATATGTAAGGTTGATGTGTGTGATTACTAAATTGGGTGTACAATCCAATCTAGCGATGTTATAGCAAGTTCTAAGACGTGAAACAAGCAAGATTGAACAGTGAAAAGCACTACCCACTCCCAATTTCATCACCCAAATGGTGATTTCACTAAATTTCACATGATTAGACTATGAAAAGGGATTAGCTACTCATTACACTAGTTAAAACATAAAAGAAACAGAAAATTAAAGACATAATAAGTGAAAGAGAAAAGAAATATACCATTAATTTGAAGAAATTCGAGTTTGAGATCCAAAAGTACAAAAAAGAGAACTAATTAAAAGATGGTGTCTTAGTTTTTAGAGTAGAAATTTGAGCTAGAAAATGGAAAGATTAAGCTAAGATTATACTGATTTAAGCTAAGAGAATGTATTCTAAGCTATTACAAAATTCGAGCTAAAGAGGGGTAGGGTTTTGCTATGAGAATGATTATGTTGGTCCCTTGGAAATGCTAACACAAGTTTAGAGGGGGGGTGAATAAACTTGTCACCAAAAACTTTCCCAAAACTGAAAGTGCCCTAGGAACTGAGTTTTTACCAAACTCAAACTGATGCTCAGCTCAGTTTTGTTCCTGTCCCTTAACTTGAGCGGAGTTCAGCTAACTCAGCTGAGTACAAGTCAATACTGACTTATATTTAGTCTGGTTAACTGGCAGCGGATAAAAACAAGCCTTTTGTGCAACAGATGTGTCAATAAAAATCTTAACCTTCTATGTATCAGTTCTGTGCTGACTCAGTGTCTGGTGTTTGCTGAGTGAAATGATGAGATGATTATGCAACAAATAAAACAAACATAAATGCATAAAGTAAATCAACACAAGATTTGTTTATGGAAGTTCCGGGTGGTGTAATCCCGTACGTCTCCCCTTCTCCTGTGGTGTAGGAGGTATCACTAGAATATTGAGATAATCATTACAATATCCTAGCACAATGACAAATCCTTCACGACACCCTAGTTTCACTTGTCTACACATAATGAAGAAAGGTAAGATTGCTCCTTCACTCACACACCGATCTTTTGGAGGTGGAATGGCTCCTACACCACCACTCACCACTAACACAAACACCGTCCATAAATCGCACTAACAAATTGTGTGAAACCGAGTTGCAACCAGTATGAGGAAAGGTGGAGTTGCTCTCTCAAACTATGCACAACCAACCCTTTTCACACAAGTTAGGTTTAGAATTAATCAAGAGATTAATTCAATGTGAGATTTTTGCTTCTTCTGGATCTGGCTTTGTAGCTCCAGGATGCCTTCTTTCCCCCTTAATGGGTAATTGGATCTTTCTTTATAATCCTCAAGGCTATTCTGTTGGCTTCCCCTTTTCTAGATATGCAATCTGATTTTCTGGATCTGGATCTTTAGATATATGCTTGTAAAGCTCCTTTTCAGATCCTTCTCCCTTTTTTTCTTTTGATTCTCTTGAGTATTTATAGGGGCGATGTAACGGTCCCTAGCTTTTGTAGCCGTTACATTTTATTGTTTAGCCAACGTTCATATGTACGACCTTTTGTCGTATTGTCAATTCAAATTCAGCAAGGCCTTAACTCAGTTTTTCTACTCTTCTTCAAAACTGAGTACCTCGTATATTTGACATCCGAATTTAATTGACTAAGTCAGAGTACACCATTCAGTTTCTTCTTTTCCTGGCAACTGATAATCTTTGTCCTTAATATTATTAGCTTTACATGATCCATAGTTCAGTTTCAGGTTACCACAGACTTGCCTGAATCCTGACTTATAGTCATGACTAAATCAGCTACTAACTGAGTTTGCCACCTCAGTTCTTCATCTTCGATAATCGAGTCTGTGTCCTCGCGCCTTGATCTTCTAGATGAGCCAACTGAGTCTGTGTCCCTTAGTTCTTCATATGTATACTCAGTTTGCTTGTTGTGACTCAGCTATTCGCCTTGTTCCTGTCTATTACAATGCTTGTCTAAAACAACCTATACAAGGTTCAGACTCTAGATAGAACTTATACATTTTCTCTAGACCATTTCTTGCTTCTTCTTTCATTTTGCACTATAACAGTTAGTTATGACTTCATCATCATGGGTTGTAAGTGATCTTACTAATTACGTGACGAATCATCATCAAAACACAAATATTATTTCCAACAATTTCTCCCTTTTTGATGATGTATCATAACCCTCCCTAAAAGCAATAATAAAAGTGTAGTGCAAGAAATCATAACAAATTAAAATAACAAACTAAGAACAACTGAGTTCATTACACAGCAAACTGAATAACTGGACAGATTACAATTTTTCTTTTTCAAGAGATAACATCTTTTCACCAAGCAAAATGCTTCTTTTTGTTTCCAGAAGTCTTCTTTATTTTCCTTCTTCACTTGATTCACCATCTCTAGGCTTGATATCCAGATATTCATTGATCAGCCGATCTGCTTCTTCATTCTTTTGGTTTTTGAGTTTTACCAAAATCTCTTTAATCTCCTCATTCATCAACTTTTCTTCTTCTTCTGAAATCAAGTCATGTTTTTCTTTATCAGCTTTTCTTTCTGATTTCATTTCAGCTTCCCCCACAGTTTTTGTCTCTTTGCTTTCATCTGCCTTAAACTTTTCAAGAAATCTGGCACAGATTACAAGCTTCTTCCTGATGTTCAATACAGCTTTAACCGAGGATTCTTCATCTTCCTCAGTTCTTGTTTCTTTGAAAGTCTCTTCCGCAATTAACTCTTCAATCGATTATCAATCGCTTCTTTCATTTTGTTGAATAGTCGAGATCAAAGATCTACTTGTCTCATCTTGTTCTTCAACCAACTGTTTGGCATAGATTTCTTTAGCTTTCTCAGCAACTGCATTACCTTCAGCTTCATCATCTTCAGTTTTATCTTCCCCCTTGTTTGAAGATATGCAAAAGCTTTCTTCAAATAACTTGCGCAAGGTGATGATGTTGGAGTATTTGTTCAATCCTGAGTAATGTGCTTTTCCAATCAACTCATGTAGATTGTAAAGTTTCTGCAATAGAGTCTTCATCAGGCCTTCGATGATCTCTTTTAATCTTTCCAATCTTTCTTCATTTTCAGTTGACTGGCGCTGAGGTCCTTCAGTTGCAGATTTGCTTATAGATGCCTCATGAACTTGAGATGAGGAGTTGGCTTCATGATAATGAAAATGAAAATCATAACTTGACAGTTCCTTTTCATACTCAGCCTCACAAAATTCAACATCTTCCAAGGCTTCTCTTTGATCTTCAAAGAAATTCTTCATGCATTTCATTTGAGAATCACTTTCTTCGGTTTCTTCACGCTCACTTCTTTAGTTTCATTATGCTCACTCTCTTCGGCCATCATCAATCGAATTACATCTTCGATTCTGTTTTCTTTCACAAATTTGTTCCACACTCTTCTCTGTCTCTCTCAAGTTCTGTCATCCAAACTTACGAGCTTCTCTTGAGCTAGAGTCTGAAGTTTCTCTTCTTTCTTCTTCAACAATTTTCCTCTTCTTCACTCCAGTGGATACTGACTTGTGTTTCACTTTTGTTTCTGTGGTTTTTGATATGGAGAAATAGTCTAGTATCCTTTGAACTAGATAAGTGAATCCCTTTTTCAATAAAAACTTTTCTCCAGTAGCCTTCCTTCCTTTGGCTTTCTCTTTTTCGTCTGAGATTTGCTTGATCAACTGCTTGAGAACAAGCTTATTCCAATCCAGCTTCTCTTCAAACCATATAGCATAGATCGCCTTCATCTTTTACCGAGAAAGAGAGTAGGATTCCACGTGTGACCAATGACGCTTTACGTCGGAAAAATTGTCAAGAATGCGAATTCCTGTTTCTGTTGACAAATGGAACCAATGAAATTCTTCTCATTTTTGTTGAGTGCAGTGACTTTCCAAAGTTTGCCTTTTTCTTCATTTCCAAATGTGAGAGATGAAGATCCTCCAATTATGTCTATACCAAAGACTAGGGAAAGAAGATGTTCATTAACAGTAATACTCTTGTCTTGAACCGTTGTCCTGAAGCTCTTTTCATCATCGGTGATTACAACATTTTTGTAGAAATCTTTGATACTTTCTGGCACAGAGCAATGACCTTTGTATCAATCAAATTCTCCAGTCCTCGAATCTTCTTGATTTTCTTTGCAATTTGAATTGATAGGGTGGAGTTCGAAATTTTTTGACAGAAATCGTCTAGACTTGTGGTGATTCCTTCATCAATGTTGTATTGCTCCATGGATTTCTGAATTGAGAATTCTTGGTAGAGTCTTGAATGCTTTGAAATTGATTGAACAGGATTTCGTCAAGATTGTGTTTTTCAATCGTTTTCAAAATGAGAGTTGTGTCGCAATCAATGAGATTTGTAAGGATGTGCATCTACTTTTTCTCCTAGATTGACACGTGGCTTCGAGTGATTTGTCTTGTCACTGTTGTCGATGGTAGCCGGAAAGTGCTTTTGACCAATTTGCCCTTCATCGCCTTTTGTTTAGAAGTCGCTTTTTCGAGATTCAAAGAAATATGAGAACCGACTTAACTCGCAAAATAATTTTACGCTTTTCTTTGGTACCCATATCTTTTGAGTCCAGCTGGATTAGTAACTGAATTATTACTTTCAGTTTCTTCGATGAGAGAATTAAGCTTTCTCATCTCTTTTCTAGATAAACCATTACGCTCAACCTTAGTTGATTTCACAAGGATTTCTTTAGATTTAACATCCTTAATTTCTTTGTGTAATCCATAAGGTCTTCCAAAGATCTCGATGTCTAGAGTTTACACTCCTTGAAATCTTAAGACTGGGTAGGGGCGGGGAATCATCATTGCTTTTGTCAAAATTACTAGACATTAATCTTTCAGCAAGATTTGACATCTCAGTTTCAAGAAACTCATTCCAATCTTTTGCTTTGCCAAGTTCTATGTCTTTTAATTTTAATTCCAATGTAAGTTTTTCAGTTAACTTGACAAGCTCAGAGTTTCTCTGACCGAGTTCAGCGAATGACAACTGAGTTGAAGAATGTACCTTTTCTTGATGGTTTGATACAGTTTTAAGATTTGAATGTACATTCTTTTGTTGCTCTAATGAATCTTCAATATTAACCGTTATTTGCAACAACTTCTTTTCTCCTTCTTCTGAGAGATCTCTTAGTGATGGAACTCCTCTGGATTTGTCAACATATACATTAAGATCGCTATCCACATCATCACTGAGTTGAGGTTCTGGAATTGTCTGAGAATCATTAAACCTCTCAAATATTTGATCCTGAAAATCAGATACATTTTGCAAACAATTAGTCAGAGGGTGAATAAGCCAACTTCTAATTCTGGATGAAATCATTTCAACTAAGTGCTTTTACAATTGATACATAGAGGTCTTCCAACAACTGGTGTGCAAGCTATCAACAACTGACACTTAAAATCAGTTCTGGATCTCTTCAAAACTGAAGCATTGCTCCGATACCAATTATTGGACCCTTGGAAAGGCTAACACAAGTATAGAGGGGGGGGGGGGGTGAATAAACTTGTCACCAAAAACTTTCCCAAAACTGAAAGTGCCCTTGGAACTGAGTTTTTACCAAACTCAAACTGATGCTCAGCTCAGTTTTGTTCCTGTCCCTTAACTTGTGCGGAGTTTAGCTAACTCAATTAAGTAAAAGTCAATACTGACTTATATTTAGTCTGGTTAACTGCCAGCGGATAAAAACAAGCCTTTTGTGCAACAGACGTGCCAATAAAAATCTTAACCTTCTATGTATCAGTTTTGTGCTGACTCAGTGTCTGGTGTTTGCTGAGTGAAATGATGAGATGATTATGCAACAAATAAAAAAAACATAAATGCATAAAGTAAATCAACACAAGATTTGTTTATGGAAGTTCCAGGTGGTGTAATCCCGTACGTCTCCCCTTCTCATGTGGTGTAGGAGGTATCACTAGAATATTGAGATAATTGTTACAAAATCCTAGCACAATGACAGTCCTTCACGACTCCCTATTTTCACTGTCTACACATAATGAAGAAAGGTAAGATTGCTCCCTTCACTCAGCACACTGATCTTTCGGAGGTGGAATGGCTCCTTCACCACCTCACCACTAACACAAACACAAATCCATAAACCGCACTAACAGCCAGTGGCAACCGAGTTGCAACCGTATGAGGAAAGGTGGAGTTGCTCTCCTCAAACTATGCACAGCCAACCTTTTTTCACAAAGGTTAGGTTTAGAATTAATCAAGAGATTAATTCAAATGAGTCGCTTGCTTCTTCCGATCTCGCTTTGTAGCTCCAAGATGCCTTCTTTCCCCCTTAATGGGTTATTGGATCTTTCTTTTTAATCCTCAAGGCTATTCTGTTGGCTTCCTCTTTTCTAGATATGCAATCTGATTTTCTGGATCTGGATCTTTAGATATATGCTTGTAAAGCTCCTTTTCAGATCCTTCTCCCTTTTTTTCTTTTGATTCTCTTGAGTATTTATAGGGGCGATGTAACGGTCACTAGCTCTTGTAGCCGTTACATTTGTTGTTTAGCCAACGTTCATATGTACGACCTTTTGTCGTATTGTCAATTCAAATTCAGCAAGGCCTTAACTCAGTTTTTCAACTCTTCTTCAAAACTGAGTACCTCGTATATTTGACATCCGACTTTAATTGACTAACTCAGAGTACACCATTCAGTTTCTTCTTTTCCTGGCAACTGATAATCTTTGTCCTTAATATTATTCAGCTTTTCATGATCTATAGTTCAGTTTCAGGTTACCACAGACTTGCCTGAATCCTGACTTATAGTCATGACTAAATCAGCTACTAACTGAGTTTGCCACCTCGCTTCTTGATCTTCGATAATCGAGTCTGTGGTCCTCGTTCTTGAGTCTTTTAAATAAGCCAATCGAGTCTGTGTCCTCGCTTCTTCGCCTTCTAGATGAGCCAACTGAGTCAGTGTCCTCGCCTTCATATGTATACTCGGTTTGCTTGTTGTGACTCAAATATTCGCCTTGTTCCTGTTCTATTACAATGCTTGTCTGAAACAACCTATACAAAGTTCAGACTCTAGATAGAACTTATACATTTTCTCTAGACCATTTCTTGCTTCTTCTTTCATTTTGCACTATAACGGTTAGTTATGACTTCATCATCATGGGTTGTAAGTGATCTTACTAATTACGTGATTTAATCATCATCAAAACACGATATTATTTCCAACAATTTCCCTCTTTTTGATGATGTATCATAACCCTCCCTAAAAGCAATAATAAAAGAGTAGTGCAAGAAATCATAACAAATTAAAATAACAAACTAAGAACAACTGAGTTCATTACACAAAGAAATCGAATAATCTGATGATTACAATTTTTCTTTTTCAAGAGATAACATCTTTTCACCAAGGAAAATGCTTCTTTTTGTTTCCAGAAGTCTTCTTTCTTTTCCTTCTTCACTTGATTCACCATCTCTAGGCTTGATATCAGAATATTCATTGATCAGCCAATCTGCTTCTTCATTCTCTTGGTTTTTGAGCTTTACCAAAATCTCTTTAATCTCCTTATTCATCAACTTTTCTTCTTCTTCTGAAATCAAGTCATGTTTTTCTTTATAAGCTTTTCTTTCTGATTTCATTTCAGCTTCCCCCTCAGTTTTTGTCTCTTTGCTTTCATCTGCCTTAAACTTTTCAAGAAATCTGGCACAGATTACAAGCTTCTTCCTGATGTTCAATACGCCTTTAACCGAGGCTTCTTCATCTTCCTCATTCTCTTGTTTCTTTGAAAGTCTCTTCTCGCAATTAACTCTTCAATCAGATTATCAACTGCTCTTTCATTTTGTTGAATAGTCAGTAGATCAGCATCTACTTGTCTGTCTTGTTCTTCAACCAACAGTTTGGCATAGATTTCTTTAGCTTTCTCAGCAACTGCATTACCTTCAGCTTCATCATCTTCAGTTTTATCTTCCCCATTGTTTGAAGATATGCAAAAGCTTTCTTCAAATAACTTCCGCAAGGTGATGATGTTGGAGTATTTGTTCAATCCTGAGTAATGTGCTTTTCCAATCAACTCATGTAGATTGTAAAGTTTCTGCTATAGAGTCTTCATCAGGACTTCGATGATCTCTTTTAATCTTTCCAATCTTTCTTCAATTTCAGCTTGGATCAAGCGCCGAGGTCCTTCGATTCTGATTTGCTTATAGATGCCTCATGAACTTGAGATGAGGAGTCGGCTTCATGATAATGAAAATGAAAATCATAACTTGATTCCTTTTTTCATACTCACCTCAAAATTCAACATCTTCCAAGGCTTCTCTTTGATCTTCAAAGAAATTCTTCATGCATTTCTCATTGGAGAATCACTTTCTTCGGTTTCTTCACGTTCACTTCCTTTAGTTTCATTAGGCTCACTCTCTTCGGCCATCATCAATCTGAATTACATCTTCGGCCTGTTTTTCTTTCCCGAAATTTGTTCCACATTCTTCTCTGTCTCCTCAAGGTTCTGCCTATCCAAACTTACGCTTTCTCTTGAGCTAGAGTCCTAAGTTTTTCTTCTTTCTTCTTCAACAATTTTCCTATTCTTCACTCCAGTGGATACTGACTTGTGTTTCACTTCTGTTTCTGTGGTTTTTGAGAAGGAGAAATAGTCTAGTATCCTTTGAACTAGATAAGTGAATCCCTTTTTCAATAAAAACTTTTCTCCAGTAGCCTTCCTTCATTTGGATTTCTCTTTTTCGTCTGAGATTTGCTTGATCAACTGCTTGAGAACAAGCTTATTCCAATCCAGTTTCTCTTCAAACCATATAGCATACATCAGCTTCATCTTTTCTGTCGAAAGAGTGTAGAGATTCCACGTGTGACCAATGACTTTCTGGTCAGAAGAATTGTCAAGAATGTGAATTCTTGTTTCTGTTGACAAATAGAACCAATGAAATTCTTCTCATTTTTGTTGAGTGCAGTGACTTTCCAAAGTTTGCCTTTTTCTTCATTTCCAAATGTGAGAGATGAAGATCCTCCAATTATGTCTATACCAAAGACTAGGGAAAGAAGATGTTCATTAACAGTAATACTCTTGTCTTGAACCGTTGTTCTGAAGCTCTTTTCATCATCGGTGATTACAGCATTTTTGTAGAAATCTTTGATACTTTCTGGCACAGAGCAATGACCTTTGTATCAATCAAATTCTCCAGTCCTCGAATCTTCTTGATTTTCTTTACAATTTTAATTGATTGGGTGGAGTTCGAAATTTTTTGACAGAAATCGTCTAGACTTGTGGTGATTCCTTCATCAATGTTGTATTGCTCCATGGATTTCTGAATTGAGAATTCTTGGTAGAGTCTTGAATGCTTTGAAATTGATTGAACAGGATTTCGTCAAGATTGCGTTTTTCAATGGTTTTCAAAATGAGATTTGTGTCGCAATCAATGAGATTTGTAGGGATGTGCATCTACTGATTAAAGCTAAGAGAATGTATTCTAAGCTATTACAAAATTCGAGCTAAAGAGGGGTAGGGTTTTGCTAAGTGAATGATTATTCTTCAAGAAATGGTTCAAGAGGGGTATTTATAGGTGGGGGAAAATCTGCAAAATATGGTCGTCAAACGCACGTTTGAGTGGTGTGACCCGGCGTTTTACTTCTTCAAACGCGCATTTCGCATGGGGCAAACGCGCGTTTCGCTTCATTTCTGGGTAGGCTCTTGTTTGTTCTTCGTCTGGAACGCTCGTTTAGGGAGGTTGAAACGCGTGTTTGGAGGACTTGGAACGTGCGTTTAGGGCAGTTTAAAACGCGTGTTTAGGGCAGGTGAACTCTGATCAAGATGGTAGCTTCGAACGCTGTTTGGGGTTCAAACGCGCGTTTGAACCCCATTTGCTCCAAAACATCAACTCTTCTCCCTTTTTGATCACTTCTATCGCCTCGATCATGCTTTTCACCCTGAATTATCACCTTCCGGGTCCTCAAGACACTAATACCCTACAACATCATGAACGACCAAAACATCCAAACAATTCCGGAGGGTAAAAATGCTCGGGAATAGGGTTAATATCAACATAAAGGGGTAATAAGCCATCAAAGTGACGGATTTACTCCCCGTGCTATAAACTCATGATATCACCCCGAAAATGGTCTAAACCACCCAAAAACATGCTAAAAGTGTGGTAAACAGGGGTAGACAATGCACCGGAGTCACGTAAAGTTGACTCCCATCAACCTCCATTTTCGAGTTCATCACTCGATTTTCGTACATTCTCAATCCTTACTTTGATCTAATTGTTCTTATTGTTATGAATACTAGCTTTAACTTGTTAGTAGCTATAATTATGAGTGGCTAGCTCTTCTACTAGCTAAGATGATGTAGTAATGGTAGTTAATCCCTTTACATTGCTTGGAATTGAGATGTTTATGTTTCTAGTATTATTGTGTTGAATGTCTTCTTGCTCGTATTGTTTGCTATTGTGTATGTTTGAGTAATTAACTTATATATGCACCTACACAACTAGTAGATACCAAATGGAGACGTTAGTTGTGAGAAGAGGGTAGGAAGAACGGAAGGTAGAATCGACCCTAGTGGAATTCGGTTCCTTATCCGGGGAATTTTGCATTCAAGTGTTTATCTTGTCAATTCATTAGGTTTAAGGTACTTAGACCAAGGAGGAGACAAAGTGTGGTTTCATTCACTGCGTATAAGGGAAATCACTTGTTTAGAATGCACCATTCACACAATAGAGCACCATTGGAAGACGGTAGGTTAATCATTTCCAAATAATCTAGGGAGATAACTTGAACTATCAATCATCTTGGCTAGATTATTTTATAATTTGAACAATCTTTTTTAGTTAATTAGTACTTTCTTAATCAAAATTACGATTCGTGATCAAGATAATAATAACTAATTGGTGTTTGACCTCACATCCTCGTGGGTACGTGACAACATTGACCACCGTCATTAGACTACAATTGACCCGGTACAATCGCCGGTGAGATTGGAACCCTAGGAAAGTTTGCATCATACTCCTCCCAGGATCGCTTGCACTTGACTAGTACCATCTAAGTTTGATGTTTTGCTACCGCACTTTCCCCACTTTTGATTCCTCTGAGCGCTTCTCTTCTTGCTTGATTGTTGCCGATTAGGTTGTTTTTTAGCTTCTTTGAGCTTGGTATGTGATGACGGTCAAATTGGTATCATTATTTACCATCAATCTACCCCGGATTTGTGTTCTCAATGGGGATAATATGTATGAAATCATGAGTTAATTAGATAAATGTGATTAAGCCACGTCCGGGGTGACTAAATTGGTATTATGCGTATTAACCGTGTATTTTATGTTTTATTTGCTAGAATAGAAGCTACTATGTGTGCTATGATTTTATTGACAGATGGACGAGTGTTCGGAGCATCATTTGGTCAAAATGTGAGAGTCAATCGATAGAGAACGGATCTGAAGGATGAAGTGTTTTGAGCGGATATTGGACCCAAGAATCTGATTGGTGATCTTGCAAAACAGTTTCCAAAGCTTTACAAGACGAATTGGGCTTGGACTTCTGCATGAAAGTTGTAAGGCTTGAAACAAGGATTATAACACACTTTGAATCACCCAAATCAGAGTTGCATAGGCCAAGTTATGGTCCAAATACCAAAGCTGGGCCTAGGGTATTCCAAGTTAAGTCGGCAGACAGAAAAAGCCTCGGTTTACCGGGAGTTACCCGCGGTTTACCGAGCCCCAGAATCTTCCAGAAACGCTTTTTATTGTCCTCCAAGTATTGGGTTTACCCCTAAGTTGGTTTATACATCTATATAAGGTCATTCAGAGCTGTGAAATTGTAATCATCAATTCTATCATTCATTCATCTTCGATTCTCTCATTCATTCATAGATCTATTCATAAATTAGATACAATGTAGTCTTCTGGTTATAAATTCTTCTTTTCTTTCTTGAAAATAAGTCATGAGTCTTTATTTATTGAATTGTGCTTGGTTTATGATCTTCATGGATCGTCTTGAATCGCCTGAGGGAGAGAGAATAGAATAGTAGATCTGTTCCTCGTTATGGGTAAGATCTATTCCAATGTATTATTTCTTATCTTAGATTTGATATTGTTCATGTGGTAAATCTAGATTATGCTTGCATCTAATCAACTAAGAATTAATTAAACGGACCTTTATCTTTGTTATTCGATTCGTACTATGAAACACAGAATTATGGGTTGCGCTCTTCAGATCTGCGACGGTCTATATCGCTAGATCTGAATACCTAGTAAATCCTAATTATGTGGTTCGGCCTCAGCTACGTTGATCGATAGATTTAATTTACATGTTTTTAGCCTGATCACCTAATTGCATGTCTTTGTAAATTAGCATGAAGTACTGATAGTGAAATGTTAGTTTGGACATAGTCTTGATGGACCCTAGGAACGTGCTAATCAGTGTCGATAGCTGCCTAGGCGGGTTAGCGGTATGGGTTCGCGATCAATACTGGCAATTCTAGTTCTTTATGCGTATGGGCTATTACGGACCAATTAAGCAGGGTAGTTGGCGTATAGATTATCTACTACCATGGTCGGAGTAGATAGGGTTAGGAATTGCACCCGTAGCTTAATTACAAATATGGATCAGATAAGGATTAAGGAGAGATTAGTTATGAATAGTTTGGTTAATGCCTTTTCAATATATGATTGACCATGAGTTTATTTGCATCTCTTTTATTTACTGTTCCTTTATGTTGGTCATCGACCACCCTATCCGGTTGACCTATGAATTGTGGTTGTATTTAACATTATTAAATAATAGTCTCTGTGGGATCGACTTTGACTCGCTCTTGATATACTACGACTGACCTAGTACTCTTGCTAGTATTTCGTGTGTGTTAAGCGACTTGCACGCAATCAGTCTGCCCCCATGGGATTCAACAGATTGGAATTTTTCCCTCAAGTTTTGGACCTCATCTGGGACAGTATCCACCATCTCAACTTCCTCATCATTCAGAATATCAAATCTCGATCCACTAGCCATAGTTGTCTCAACTATCTCTTCATTAACTCTGTCCAAAGTGCCATGAGTTTGATGTTGCCGTACTTTATTCTTATTAGGGGTCCATGTCATTCTTCTAACTGCGATCATCCAGGGACCATACGGATTTTCTGGGGTAGGACCTTGTTGTGTCTCTAGTTTTTTGGACTGGAGCTGTTGTGCTGGAATTTTCTTCTGGTATATTATTTGGTATGTTGTCTGGGCATTCTTATTTACTATGTCCAAACCTTCCACATCCGTAGCAGATCTATTGGAGACCCTCATACTCCACTTTATACCGACGTCCATTAATCACCACTGAGGATTTCAGACGCTTTTCCAAATTCATCTCTACACAAATTCCACATAGTATCCATGTTCTAAGTCCATGTCCTCAATTCGGCCCTGGTGTTTCCACAGTTCATGGAGTCTTTTACACAGGAAATTGTATGTAATCGACTTACCCTAGAGTTTGATGATGAGTGCTTTACGCCATGGCCTCCATAGATCAAAGCATTCATCCAGGGGGATGGTAATTGCATCTTCATCCGTTTCCGGTCCCATAAAATTGTCGATAACATCTTTGAACTCGTGAGAAATCGTTGTCCTCTTCATCTCCTAAGTATATCGATGTGTCAAAGATACCTGTCCCTTTACAACATCTACTCCACTTGATTGCTGCCAAACTGACGGCGGCGGATGGTTATCCCTTCTTTGGGTCTTTTCACACTCCGTTTTAACAGATCTGCTTCTTCTGTGCTCGAATCCACATTCATAGATTCCATCGGATCTTTGGATATGACGGAAAAGGCAAAAGGCAAATCGGCGACAAGGGGTCGACTCAGATCGCCAGGGAATAAGCTATATTTTAGACTATTTTGAAATATTATTTCTTTGAATGGAATGACAAAGAATAGAGAACTTTACCGTGTGGTATACTGATTCAAGGAGCAAAACCCAGCAGTCCTTTCTTTTTTCCTTTTTCGGAAAAAGACAATTTCTATGCACTTATTGCTTTATGGTCATATCAAAAGTATTTGCAATTTACATTAATTAAACATTTCATACAAACTAATATTATGAAGGGATCATCGTCATTTTAATTTACTTTCCATTCAATTTTGTTTTCAGTTATTCCAGAGTAGATTAAATAAAATATAAGATCTTGTAACACCCATTTTGAAAGAAAAATATCCTAGAAAGTCCCTTATCACTAACATGGCAAAAATATAATATATATATATATATATATATATATATATATATATATATATATATATATATATATATATATATTGATATTCCAACTGATGATATATTTTATATAGAATTCGATTGATATTCCAACTGATGATATATTTATTTATTTTGATCTAATAAAAATTAACATGAACATGAAATATATACATAATACTACGGCATATACAGAAGGTATAGCAACAAGGATGAACAAAAATAAATTGACCGTACAAATTTCGAATGATATTAACAGAATAACAGATAAATTAAGATAGTAGGCAATGGGTGTAATCGTGTCGAGTCGAGTCGATACTCTCTAAGACTCGAGCTCGACTCGACTAAAAAAGTTCGGGCTCAAAACTCGTCTCGAGCTCGATCGAGCTTTAAAAAAGCAAGATCGAATTCGACTCGCTAAGTACTCGATATAGCTCGACTCGGCTCGTAAGGTCGATTATTTTTCTAGAATTCATTTAATCTTTAATGAAATATGGCAAGATCGAGCTCAACTCGTCTAATACTCGACTCGAATAATATTTTTTTAATTATGAAAAATAATATTTTATAATAAATTTAATTAAATATATAATTATTTAATCAAGCTCGTTTTAGCTCGCGAGCTACTCGATTAATATATTTTAAAACTCGATCTCGGCTCGGTTATTTATTCTAGTAGCTCGACTTTCGAGCTCAAACTAAAAAAACGACTCGAGTTGATTTCTCTTGCGAGTCGAATACTAGTAATTTCACGATAGAAATTTTCAATTCATTTACAGCCATAGTAGGCATATATTCGTGGTATAAACATACATATATATTGTGCACTATTGATGTTTATTATCCTCTAGTTAATACTCTAATAATGGAGTTGGGATCCCCTGCCGTGTCTGCGTCTGCTGTGTTGCTGCTGTGAGTCTGAAACGATGTCGTTTCGGGCAAAAACGGCGTCGTGTTGATTTTTTTTAATTTTTTTTTGGATCGGAACCAAACGGCATAGTTTGTACGCAAAACGATGCCATTTTGCGTCACAGCACGCGGTGCAGTACCCCTTTTACAGCAGAGGAGCCACGTCCCTAATAATGAATCCTAATGTAAAGTAAAGACTACATTACAACCTAACAATATGCAAACCGACGGTTACAAGGTACAAATAACTTTACATTTAATTTACATATTCATACACTATTTAATTTAACAAGTTTGAGATTAAGTCATTGGATAGAAAATAATAACTTGCTGAAATTACTTTGTGTATTATTATACTCTTTTTATTTTTTTATTTTTATATATATATAATGCTAAAATAAACTATTAACATAAATGACATTTATAATATGGAAAATTAGGGATAAGGACACAATCTGGAATATTTTTAAGTAACAGGACAACTACATATATTTTTATAGGAGAAGGACAATCGCATAATTTTATAGCGAGAAGGACAAACAGTGAATCCCGAAAATCGTTGAATCTCGCCGAATGAATCCCAAATCGTTGAATTTTGACAAAGAATTTCGATGAAGTGAATCCCAAAATTAGTGAATTTCGACAATGAATTTTGAAAATTAGTGAATTTCAACGATGAATTTAAGGCAATGAATTCCAAACACAAGTGAATTTCGATAAATGAATAAATAGTTTTGTCCTTTATGCAAAAGTTTCAAAAGACTGTCCTTCTAGTCAATTGATGAAATATTTTTGTCCTTCTCTCTCATTCTCCCTTTATAATATATCTTAAAATCTCATAACATATTTAAAAATACCGAAAAAACCACTTATACATAACATGACGAAAATCGAGGCGTTACATAACCAATCATTGATTTCCTACTCGCCTACATCTCTCGTGATAATCGCATCCACAAGCACTCTGTGATCGGACTCTTGAGTATCACCTCCATAATCGAGACCAACATCGATTTGTACCCCTAAGATACTCGAACATTCTTTTCACAGCTTTCTGTGTTCCTTTCTAGGTTGAGTCATAAACCTCGCTTGACAACACTTATCGCTGAGCTGATCGTGCCTAGTGCACACCATGGCATACATCAAACTGCCAACTGAACGAGCATAGGGAACTTTCGACATATACTCTTTCTCCTCTGCTGATTGTTAAGCATAAACAGACAAATGAATATTAGATGCCATAGGAGTATCTGTTGGCTTATGCCAAATCTGGTCAATATCTTTTGTATGTAGCCCTGGCTGAGACAAGAATAGCTTCTTACGACTCATATCTCTCTAGATCTCCATCCCCAAAATCTTTTTGGCCGTACTCAAAATTTTCATTTCAAACTCAGTACTGAGAAGGTTCTTCAGATTTTGAACATCAGACTTCTTTTCAGCAGCTATCAACATATCATCCACATACATAACTGATAGATATGTGATCCATCTTTCACCGATCAGTGGTACACAATGATCATATGGACACTGTTATAACCAAATTGGATCATATAATCACAAACCTTTTATACCACTCGTTTAGAGCCTTCTTCACCCATACAAGGACCTCTTTAACTTGCACACAAAATCTTCCTTCCCAGAACTTGAAACCCTCTGGTTGAGTCATGTATATCTCTTTATCTACCTCACCATGTAGAAAATCTGCCTTCACATCTAATCGCTCAAGTTCAAGATCCTGTTGTTCCACCATTGCTAGTAACACTGATTGAAGTTTGTCTCGACCACTTTGGTGAGAATATCTCATCAAAGTCTACCCTTCTATCCTCGACCGAACCTCTCATGCAACCAAACGTGACTTATACTTGACCCCTTCTATCTCAATCATTCCTTCCTTCTTTTAGAAGATCCATTTGCAAGTAACAACTCTCCTATTAGCTGGATGTTTAACTAGATCCCAAGCCCGATTCTTCAATAATGACTCTATTTCATCTCCCATGGCTGCAAGCCATTGAGATGCTTCAGAACATGTCACTGCTTCCCTATAAGTAGAAGGTTCAAAACCATCCACTTCTTCTACAACTTAAAGTGCATATCCAACCATATCATCAAACCATACCTCTTGGGAGGTACCCTAACATTTGATCTTCTAGCCCTATTGACAGTTATACTCTGCTGACCAATGTTCCTTGGTTGATGCTCAGCCGACCCTTGTTCAGCTGACTGGCTTGGATCAGACTTTGGTTCAACAACCAGATCAGATGAGTGTTGACTTGAATCAGCTGAGTGTTGCATCTTAGCTGACTGCACTTGTAGCTCCACCTGTTCCACAACCCTCTTAAATTCAGCACTAGTTTCAGATTCAAGAGACCTCTCCACTGATGAGTTAATCAAAGAATTTTCATCAAAGACCACATCTCTGCTGAGTATGACCCTTTTCTTTGCTGATGACCAAATTCTATAACCTTTCACCCTATCTCCATACCCTACAAACACTCCCTTCTTAGCCTTTGGTTCCAATTTCCCTTCACTCACATGATAGTAACCTGTGTTTCCAAAACCCTTAAAACTGAGTAGTCAGCAGGTTTGCTTGACCACATCTCAAATGGTGTCTTGAGATTAATCCATGTGAGAGGACTCCTGTTGATTAAGTAGCATGTTGTGGTTGCAGCCTCTGCCCAAAATCTCATTGATAAACCAGCATTAGAGAGCATACATTTTGACCTCTCCTGAAGAGTTGGATTCATCCCCTCAGCTACACCATTCTGCTGAGGTGTATTCCTGACTGTTTGATGCCTGGAAATACCCTCATCCTTACAGAATGTATCAAACTCTGACCAGCAGAATTCCATACCATTATTTGTTCTAAGCCTTTTGATTTTCTTGCCTTTCTGATTTTCCGCTAGAGCCTTACACTGCTTGAAACTATTGAATGCCTCACTTTTTGTTTCATCATTATCACCCAAGTCATTCTTGAAAAGTCATCTATGAATGACACAAAATATCTGTGACCACCTAATGATTCCACCTTTGATGGACCCCACCAATCAGAATGGATATAATCAAGTGATGTCTTTGTACTGTGTTTTCTTGCTAAGAACTTGCTTCTATGTAGCTTCCCAAACACACAATGCTCATAAAAGTCCGGTGTCTTGACCTTATATCCCTCAAGAAAACCTGCTGAAGAAAGGATTTGCATTCCTCTTTAACCTATATGACCTACTGAGTTTGTTGTGACTGATGAACTGCTAAGGATGCCACAGCAGCAGAGCCTTGTAATATATACAAGGTTCTCTTCTTCATACATTTGAGGACCACAACTGGATCTTTGTAGACATTCAGTTTTCCACCTTTTCCTTTGAAATTGAACCCCTTGTTGTCCAGTAGACTAAGAGATACCAAATTCTAGGTCATCTATGGAACATGTTTTACATCTTTCAATATGCAGAATTTATCATCCTCTGTCCTTAGGTGAACTAAGCCAATTCCCATTATCTTGTAGACCTTGCTGTTTGCCATAGAAATATGACCACCATCTCTCTGCTCATAAGTAGAAAACCACTCAATGTGTGGACAAATATGATAGGATGCTCCAGAATCTAAGATCCAAACATCAGAATGATGTGCTGAATCTCCATCCACTAGAACCAGATCCTCATCAGAATGCTCAGCAGTCACAGCTGATGTGCCAGAATTGCTCTCCTGCTGCCTTTTCTTCTTTGGACAATTGGACTTCCAATCCCCCTGCTCTTTACATTAATTAGAGACATCTATGGACTTAGGACCTTTGGAACTACACTTCTTGGATTTCTTCTTCGTTTCTCATGCCCTTTTCCCACTCATTGCTCATCGACTATGGTCTAGCGGCTGACGATTTATGCTTTTGCTCGCCGCTTGTGTCTCTCGCTCCTGGCATTCAAGGCTACCCTTACATCCTCTAAAGCCACTGTATCCGTCCCAACTATGAAGGACTGCACAAAGTTTTCTTATGATGCAGGTAATGACACCAACAGGATTATGGATGCATCTTCATCTTCAATTTTAACATCAATATTCCTGAGATCAAGTAATATTGTGTTCAAATGATCAAGATGTTCCTCACCGACCTCCTTCATGCATCCTCAGTCCGAATACCTCTCGCCCAAAGAACAACTTGTTGGTTACTGACTTAGTTATGTACAGGCTTTCAAGCTTTTCCCACAACTTGGTAGATGTGTCTTCCCCAGCAACTTCAATGATTACATCTCGGATAAGCACAACATGATGGTTGAATGTGCTTTCTCTCCAGATCGGCATAATCTGGCCGAATCGGCATCTCCTTTATGTATAAAGGAGTCCATAACCATTTGTTGTTTTAACAAAGCCCGCATCGTGATTTGCCACAGACTAAAATTGTTTCTTCCTATAAATTTATCGATTTTACGTTAACTGCAGACATCTTTCTTGCCAAAGAACAGAACTTTTATCACCGAAGCCTAGCACCGGTGAAGGTCTTGGTGAAGATAAAATTTGTTCGTACAGATGATTCCCAGAAACCTACGTTGTGATACCAATTTGTTATAACAGGATAGAGAATCCAGATGCAAGATAGATAAATGACAAATGCAATCTATCATTAATAATCAACATAAAATAACAGAAATAAGAAGAACACAAGATTTAACGTGGTTTCCGGCGTTGTGCCGAAAAAGATATTTTACTATGCACTGAATTTCAGACGGATTACACATTTTTCAATGATCAATACAGTTGGTATTTATAGGCACAATTCCTTAAACTCTAACCGTCAAAGGATCTTTGTCGGATTGTCATAAATGCCCAGATGTTGGGTCCCTCAGCTGACCCCACTCAGCTGATCATTTCCCAGATGTAGAACTCAGCTGCATGCAGGCCCTCAGCAGGCTGCCGACACCAGAAAAACTCAGCAGACTTCCAAGCTGACTTTCACAGACTTGGATACACTTCTCAGCTGACCATCACTTAGTTGATTACCAAATTAGTTCTTACAGTTTAAGTCACTTTGCTGACACCCGGTGTGAACATTATTTTCACAATTTATATTGTGCTAATGTTGGGAGAGATTGCCCACACTTGAGGGGCATGTTGAACCTAATTATTGTGCAATTGTTGAGAGAGAATGCCCACACTTGAGGGGGAGATCGAACCCTCGTGTGAACATTATTTTCATAATTTATATTGTACAAGTGTTGGGAGAGATTGCCCACACTTGAGGAGGCGTGTTAAACCCCAATTATATTGTGCAAGTGTTGGGAGAAATTGCCCACACTTGAGGGGGTGTTGGGAGAGATTGCCCACACTCTTAAATGTATAAGGAGATATAGTAGCACATTTACTAACATCAATTGATTTTAGTAGAATGATAAGCTCTTTTTTTTAGGCTAAGCTCTTGATCCTAACATTTTAGCTTCGTGGATACAACTCTCATGATTGGAACTTTAGGAATCCAAGCATTTTCCCAGATATTAATTTCTTTGAAAACGAACACATTTTCCCCGTATAGACTTAGAACTTAGTAGACAATTCCAAGCAAAAAGAGCACCCTGTTTGCCACTTAGCACCCAAAAAAGATGATTTTGGGAAGTATCTAGTTTTCAGATGTTTTGAAACCTAGGAGGTTTGTGTTTGTTAGGATTCTTCATAGGTGTTAGAGATAATGACAAGATTGATTTGTTTAGATAATTATGTTTGAATTTAAATTATGTTAGGATATATTATTTGGTTTAGATAAACTTCTACCTATCATTATTTAGGCTAAACGGCTATAAATATTGATTTGTTTTATTAATTATGTTTAAATTTGAATTATGTTATAATATATTATTTTGTTTAGATAAACTTCTACCTATCATTATTTAGGCAATAAATATTGTAATATTCTATCAATTTTATCAATCAATGCAATACAAACTCTTTTATATTTGTCTATTAATAGGAATATTATTTGCTAGGTGGGATAAAGCGTATTATCTCCATGCCTAATCCTCCCTCGTCCTTAGATCACCACACAGACTTCTTCTAGCTAATGAGATGAATCTTCACTTGTCTTTCTTATTCATTCCATAAATACTTTGCCATAGATGTTGTAGGTAGGTTTCACATATTTAGTATATAATGTTGGGATTTAATTCCTTATAGTGCAATACGGATTTTCGTCTTCACTTGTGATGAGGTATTCTTGCTGAAGAATCTAGCTCTATTATTTTACATGATTGATCTGCTAACCCGACACTTGCCCATTATTGGTGAAAATTTCCTAAATGGTTAGCAATACATTTGAAATAGCCCAGGAATAAAAACATAGAATCATCGATCTGTAAAATAAAAAACAAGTGAGAGACAACAGGCCAAGATTTAAAAATTCGAATGCCAGAGATATCTTTGTCATTATCATCTTTGTCATTAACATCTTTGTTTAAAAGAGAGGGATAATGGGATATGGAATCACCCTGTCTAAAGATGGCTCAACATAACGTGTTAAATCTCCATTGATACTGAAATAGTTTGATACATGTTAGAAATAATGACAAGAATAAGTATTTATATAAGTTGTTCGAATTTAAATTATGAGAGTTGGTAGAATAAATTATTTGATTTAGATAGAGTTCTATTTGAATATATCTTAATCATTAATAAGTCTATAAATATTGTAATGTTTTTTTTTAAAGCAACTTTATTTTATTAATAGAAAAAATAAAGTGCTACATAAAGTTTGACATATCCCGGCCCGCCCCAAGTTTGCGTGATAGAATGCATAGCATGGCCTCCTTAAACCCTATGTGTGGCAAACCCGGTGTAGGAAAATCCATCACATATGGAAGAGTACTCGCTCTATGCATTCCCAAAAATCCCGAACTCCAAAAATATGTACAAAAGTGGAAGTCATAAGTAAAAGAATGGCGTATGTGTGTCTCGAATCTTGTAGGAATGAAATGTGACTCGATCGCTGATGATACATCCGAAAGTCGTCGTTGTTCATAGATCGTTGCATCCGCTTGAGAGTATGTAAAGTCCAGTTCCGATCCTGAGCATTGGCTACAACCATCACGTAGGGCAAAACATCACATAGCAATAAAAGAGGGAGCACCATTGTAAACCACGAAAGGAACAAAAACACTTGAATTGCACCCCTATAAGAGTGGTAGGGGTGCGTCCAAAGCTCAATGCACTCTGAAATCCAAATCCCGTTGAAAGGAGGCGTATCAAAAGACTCTGTCCACATCACCAGCACGCAGAATAAGTGGAAAATACCAAGCAAACTCTAATGAGTAAAGTAGATAAAGAACAAAAACACCTGGTTTGCACCCCAACCAAGACTAGAGGGGTGCATCCATGTAAGCAGAGTGAGTTGTATGTATGCGTTTTGACTCCTACGGCGCCTTCCTTGTCTGCAGTTTGTCAATCTGTAAACACTGTGTGTAATGCAAATACAAAGTAGAATCGTAACAAAAATGGGAGAGTAAATGAAGGAACAACACGACTGGTTTGCACTCTTCACAAGTGAAGAGTGCTTCCCGTGTCTGAGCGATATGTCGGATATGAGGTGGTCCATGTAGATCATCGTGAATAATATGCAAAATATGTGGTGGGACATCCCTCTGTTGATTGAAAATCCGATCCTCCCCTTCCAAAGCAGCAAGGCCGTCTGCAACCCCGTTACACTCTCTATAAACGTGTGAAATGGTATACGACATCGAGCGCTGGATGTGATGTATCTGAGTAATGAAGAGACATAAGGGCCATCCTCCGCCATTCACACCGGATATAATACGGTGAACATAAAACGAATCGATTCAATATCCACGGGCCGATCCTTATTACACAACCAAAGACCGAATAATAAAGCTTTAATCTCTGCGTCCCACAACGGTGCCCTCGCCAAAGCAAGCATGAAAGGCCATAATGAATCTTCCAAAGCGAGAATCACGTAGAATACCTCCTCCATAAGCAATGCCATGTTGAACACTCCCATCCACGCTCAATTTAACATTCCTAGGAAGGGGCGGTTTCACCGCAATGAGATCAATCGACGCGTTTAGGACCGGTTTTGAATTTGAACGGCTGAAGAAAGCGCGCCCTTTATCAGTTCCCAAGATAGATGCGTCCAACTCCCGCCGGAAAGCAAGTTTCCTTACGGCCCGCTCAATAAGAATGATGGTCCGCTGAGTAGAAGGTTGTATATCATCGTGCCGACACTGGTTTCTCGTCGCCCAAATTCCCCAACAGACAATCACATGCACAATAAGGCGAAGGCTATAGATACTACTAGCCGAGTTCCTCCAAAAGGTAAAAGCGCACAATCCTGTATAGGTGTAAATCTGAGGCCAAAATGATTCATGAAGTAGGACCAAATTGCAATGGCGAAAGGGCAATCAATAAAGAGATGTCGGATGTCCTCCCCATGAGAGCAAAGAAAACATTTAGTTACCAGAGGGATACCACGGCGCTGAATGTTAGGGTCCATAGGTAAAATGTTATGAAGGAGCCTCCATGCAAAGAAAGAGATTTTGAGAGGTAAAAGGTTGTTCCAAATCATCTTGTAGATAGCGTTCTTAGGGTGGTGAGTGCGCGTTATGTCCCACGCTGAGCGAGTGGTGAACCTGCCATCAGGGATAAGGGACCATATGAGCTCGTCAGCTGTACCAGGCACGATTGGAACAAGCAATGTGTGAGGGAAGAAGAGTTTTGCAAAAGGTGAGAATCCCACTTGCCGTTAACCCAAAATTCATTAATCTTCCAGAAACGATCTTCAGGAGGGTTGCCCAAGTCATACGTAGTCCATTTGTCCCTCCATAAATAGATATTACCCTCATTTACTCTCCAAGTGATAGCATGCTCCGCGAAATCCCGTATAACATAGGTGTTGACAGCGTTGGCTCAGGAGCATCCAAAGGGAATTGATCAATAATATAAGTATTATAGATAGCTTTAGCCCAGATACCTTTCTTCTGCCTTAAACGGACCCATAACTTGATCGCAAAAGTGTCACTCACATCAAAAAGGGTGCGAACCCCCAAACCACCTTCCGAAGTCGGCGTACACAATTTATCCCAAGATTTCCAATGAATTCGGACCCCATCAGGTCCACTATCCCACATAAACTTATTAAAGATGCGATGAATACGATGAATAACCTCTTTCGGGGGAACAAGAACTTGAAGGATGTAAATCAGTATGGACGTCAAAACATGCCTGAGAAGAATAAGCTTACCCTCAAAGGACAAGAGTGATCCGGTACCCCGCCAGTGGTGAAGCTTCCTCTGCACCTTATCAATAATATCCTGGTAGAACAAAATGCGATTCCGACCCCGAAAAAGAGGTGCACCCAGGTAACGAAAGGGCATATCCTCGCGCTTAAAGCCTAAAATATTGTGCACCCATCCTGCCTTTGTTGCCGAAAGCCTGTGCCCGATGAAAGTGCTTTTGGTGGAATTAAGATGTTGCCCCGAGACAAGCTCATAATGGTGGAACAGCTCTTTGATACCTCTCAGTCCTTTCCGATTGCAGCTAGTGAAAAGGATCGTATCATTAGCAAAAGCCAGATAGTGAATACCCTTGACCTTCGAGTGAAACTGCATGCTAGGATTCTGATCCATAAAATCATTAATGAGCCGTCCTAAATACTCAGCGGCTAGGACAAAAAGAGCAGGAGATAGAGGGTCAATTCACACCACGAGTAGCATGAAAGTGCGTGGAAGGAGTACCATGGAGCAGGATGTAAAACCAGTTATCCGTAAGGGTTCTGAAAATGAGGTCAACAAAAGGCTCATGAAAGCCAAACATCCTCAGCATCTTCATTATAAAACCCCAATCCATGCGGTCATACACCTTCTCCATATCTAATTTGAGCATAATATTGGGGCTCCGGATCTTTTTATTAACATTTTTACAAAGCTCTTGAGCCAACAAGATATTATCGCGATGCATCTGCCAGGGGCGAAGCTTGTCTATTGATCCGCGATCGGCAAGGGAAGATAAGCATTCAAACGCCTGATAATTTTGGTGATAAGTTTGGAAAAGACGGTCTGTAGACGACGATCACCGAAAAGTCCTTCCATCTATCACCTTTGCTTTTTCGGAAGAAGGATGATCGTGGAGGTAGAGAAATATCGAGGAATGTGCCCTCCCATGAAAAATTCACCAACAAATGAGACAATATCTTGCTTAATGATCCGCCAAAGATGCCTTAAAAAATGTGACGTATACCCATCCGGACCAAAGAAAGACTATCGTCAGCTCATAGATAAAATTGTAGCATGGATCTCTTCAAGAGAAGGGCAGCCATAAGGGTCTGATTCTCGATCCAAAGAGATTTGAGGAAGGGTAAAATGAATAAGGGGAGTACCCATACCTTCCTATCCGCCGAGAAAAGTCATTCATAAAACAAGATAAGAGAAGAAAGCGGATGTCATCTTGATTATCAATCCAATTGCCATCGTCCGCCTTTATCTCGATGAATGTAGTTCAGTTCGTCTCTACATACATATAGCATGAAAATATTTACTATTTGCATCCCCACTTTCAATCCACTTAACCGCAGCTTTTCTGTTTGACGAACCAAGTCTCTCTGTAATACACTTCTCGTATTCCAACATGGCATGTTCCAACTTAAGTTTAGAGGTTTCCGTCCCTCTTGATCATGGATGACCGTGCGGTCATTAACCTCTACCAACGCCCGCTTAGTATTCTCGAAGATATTGCCAAAACCACATGGTTCCACTTAGTTAATTTGAAAGCCAGCTTCTTAAGTTTCTTACCCAAAAGATACATACCCTGGCCGTCCTCAGACTCTTCCCAAGACGCCTTCACCAAATCCAGAAATGAACTATCTTCCGTCCAAACATTAATAAATCGAAAGAAGGACTTACCCATTTTCTTTGAGCCACATATCGTCAAAAGTGGACAATGATCCGATTGCACTCTAGTCAGATGAGAGACTTTCGTGGTGTCAAAATGATCCAACCACTTGGCATTAAAGAAAACTCTGTCAAGCGTTGCCACATGTTGTGATTAAACCAAGTGTTAGGGAACCCTCAAAGGAAGCTTCGGTGAGATTAGCCCCTGAATGCAGTCATTGAAATCCTGCATGTCATTCGGCCTAGGAGGACCTCTCCCTTTTTCTTTCATCAGCCTGACGAAGTTAAAGTCCCCTCCAAGAATCCAGGGCTTGTCAACATTAGCAGCTCTATCAAGAATCGTTTGCCAGAGAGCTTGTCTAGGGACTCGACTATGCTTGGCGTAAATTCTGGATATCAAAAAATGGTCCCCATTCTGATCCGTGACATCAGCCGTACACATCTGGTCACCATCCACAATGAAAGAACAATCCACCCCAGACCATAAAAACCAGATTTTACCTCGCAAAAAAGATTGTGAGAAGTCAAATCCCAGCTTATGACGGATAAGAGAAATGAACTTATCCGAACAGAGGAGTTCGATAAGAACAAGGATCTTAACATTATTCTGTCTACAAATGTTATTTAAACAAGTTTGAGTGGTTTCATTACCTGCTCCACACACATTCCAAAACAAAAGATTGATCGGACTAAACATCATAAGAGCGTAAGTGATAAGTTGGAGAAAGTACCATGTCTTGTGGTGTGGATTTAGGTTTCCCCTTTTTCTTCCCTTTCTTAGAAGTGCCAGGGATAGAAGTTGATTCATCCGTCTTGTCTATGGTTGCCTCAAGGATTTCTTCCGGATTAGAGACATGAGTATCCTGTAATCCCTTAGCCGAGATAGTGTGAGCTTCAACAGACGTGTCATCAGGCACAATATCTTCAAGATGGGGGTCCTTTCCTTTATCAGTACTTTGATCATCATGCACGGCCACATCTTCGATTAGTCCTGACATAGCCGAAGGAATGTTACCCACTCCATCATCAGGATTAAGAGGATCCTGCACATGAGTGATAACCAACTGCTCTTGACGCGCCGCCTCTTTTGTCACTTCTATCTCAATCCTAGAATTAACCATGCGCTGGTCAAGCTTAGAATGGAAATCCAGTAAATCAGTTTTCGCAATAATATGATCGGAGTCCTTCCCCGCTGAACGCGGCCTATTCTCAACCTGTCTGATTCTATCTTCTTTTAAAAGAGAGTGATGGACGGTTTCAAGAATATCGTCGTCATTAAGCGATTGCAGAACATGGAAAGAATTCTGATTACTCTGTGATTTCGAAGGTCTAGAACACGAAGCCGGAGTTGAAGTAATATGAATCGCATCCTTCTCAGTAGATTTAGCTAACACTTCATCAGTAGATTTTGTCAAAACTTCATCAGGAACAGGAGAGGGCCCTGAGGGCACCACAGGCCCATTCTGCTTTACCTGATACACTTGCTGAATCTTAGGCCCATCATGATTTTGCCCTTGAGGCTCCGAAGGCTCACCACCAGGTTTTTGCTTTTTACGAGGAATGTCAGGAGGTGGGTTCTTCCGTCTACATCGCTCCTCAGAATGACCAATCCTGTGACAAAACGTACAATATTCAGGCCAATATTCAGCATGTACCTCTTGCCATTGTCCCCTATGGACATCTTCCCCTAGCCATATTCTAGTGCAACGCGGTTTATGAATGTCAACCTCAACCAGAGCCCTGGCTACAGACGGCCGTCTCATATTAGTAGTAGTTGCATCCGTCTGTAAAGGTCTACCAATAAGTCCAGCAATCTTGCTCACATATTTAGGGTTAAAGTACGGCAGTGGGAGTCCCGGAAATTCAAACCAAATAGGAACCATCGAGCGATCAAGACATTACGTTGAAAGTCAATACCCATTTAGATAGCACAAATCTATTTGACCCCATGTATCATTCCCGTCTTGTAAATAAACGATTGTAATCCTCCTGACAACCAGGGTGCACAAGCACATGTTTCGAATCAAGCAGACCTACTTTGCATGTAGCTTTTTGTTAAATCAAGTCGCAAGAATATTTTCCTTATATCATCAATTCGAGGTCTATAATCAGGAAAACAAGCTACTAACGCATTCTCAAAAGGCCGAGCGAAACTTCTAACTCAGCCCTCGACACAAAAAAAGCAGGCTCACCTTTGCAAGTACCATAGACACCAAAATCAGGAATATCTACCTTTGAACCAGAAGTAGTTGTTGCGTAAGATTTGATCGGAGTTGCAACGCTGTCCGGCTGAGGAGTGGCCGACGGCTGGGCCCCGGGAGGGTCTGCCATAGAAGCCGACAGCAAACTTTCTGCACAAGAGCACCGCCGGAAAACAGATGGAGAACCCCAAGATTATGAACACAACAAAACCACAGTCGGAGCCCTCATAGAGACGCGGGAAAACGAGTTCTTGAACCAGAACGCCGAAGAACCTATGCCCAGCAGCAAACCGAAAGAGAAACCTTCACCTACTAACGAAATCTACAGTGAGAGCGAGGTTTCACAGGGACGGCCGGAGAAGACCACCGGTGAACCACTGAAAGCCGAAAGAAAACCCTAGCAGACTAGGGCTGAAGAGAGCCGATGAGCGCGAACAGAAGCAAATTGCGCAGCCTCTGTCCGGCTGAGAAACACTTGCCCGCAGCTCCTCCCTACCATGAGACCGCGCGCCGGAGACCCTAACAGGAGGAGCCACCAAACGCAGACCAAACCGATGAAGAAGGCGTGAAGAAGTCTCAAAAGAAAAATGAATGCCGAAATAGTCACGAAAAGCTTGAGATTCAAGGACGCCGAAAAAGCTCATTATCGCGGAGAGGGTTCATGATCGCCGGAGAGGAGATACTTACTACTTCTTCTTGCATGGGACCGTGACTCCGCTAACTGGTTGTAAATCACATTAAGGGAGAATATAAAACTGTAGTTTGTCCAATAAATATGGTAATGTTCTATCTCTTTAATCAATCAATGCAGATAATCTCTTTTATATTTCTTTATTATGGTAGAAGAGCTCTCTTCGATTTAACGTCGTTTAGATCCTGAGCAATTTTTCAAGAAATTCATTCGCGTGGAGGTTTTTACATATTCGTTCGGGTGGGGTTCATTGCATTAATCTAAACGAACTCTCACCCTCTCGCTTCTTTCATATATATATATATATATATATATATATATATATATATATATATATATTATTATTATTATTATTTTTCATTAGTTATCAAAATAAATTACTCTCTTATCGTAATGATCTTCCACAACCCCATAACCCTTTAGCAAATTTCCCCTAACCCTCACCCTCCTCTTCAATATTTTTTTTACGTTGATTTTTTTGGCATGTCCTTCAAAGACATCAGCATGGAAAAGATCCAAGTACACTTGTTCCCAATCACCTTGCCGCATGTGAAGCAACGTACTGAAATGATCATCTTTTCAACCTTCGTTTTTGGATCTATTTTGTTGAAGTCAAATCCTAGGTCATCCATGGCATGATGTTTTTTTAATTTATTTTCTGGTCCTAATTTATTTACTCTTTTTGGTGACCTCTTATTCCCAGCAATACGTGATTCAGTTTCTTTATTAAAATAAATAAATAAATAAATAAAAGTAGACAATCCAATCACTTAAATAGTGATAGTCCCTCAAACTACTTCTTTTCTCTCCTTCCCTTCTATTCTGAATTATTTTATCCGGCTTTCAAGCATTCTACACATATTCTCTTTTTTTTTTCTAGTAATCAAAATCAATGGTCTCTTCCAATTCACTCCCCTTTTAATCGGCAGTTATAATTTCACTCACTTTATTTGCTCTATCTCAATCTATAAATTCTTCTTTCTTCTATTTCTTTTTTAGTGTATGCTATTCCCTCCAAATATTTCTTCCTCTCTATCATTTCTTCTATGACATTTGAAGAAGAGAAAAAAATGCAACATAAGGTTGAGGTGAAGCAGTTGTTGCCGATTGATACCGGAGAAGTTTGTTGCAGCACCATTTGAAAAAACCACATTCATTCATTACGTGACAACCTCCATGTTCATTACATTACCATGGGAAACAAGATTCATTCATTACGAGACAATCTCCATGTTCATTACATTACCATAGGATTGCGGAGGCATGTTAGAGATAATGACAAGATTAAGTATTTAGGTAAGTTGTTTGAATTTAAATTATGATAGAGTTGTTAGGATAGATTATTTGATTTAGATAGAGTTCTATTTGAATAGATCTCTATCAACAATAAGTCTATATATATTGTAATGTTCTATCACTTTAATCAATCCATGCAATACAATCTTTTTTATAGTTCTCTATTATGGTATCAGAGCTCTCCGACTAACGTCGTTTAGATCCTGAGCAATTTTTCAAGAAATTTGTTCGGGTGGGGGTTCGTTACGTATTCATTCGGGTGGAGATTCGTTACATTAATCTAAACGAACCCCCACCTCTCAGTTCTTTCATATATATTTTTTTATTTGCATTAGTTATCAAAATAAATTACTCTCTTGTCATTATGATCTTCCACAACCCCATAACCCTTCTGCAAATTTCACCCTCACCCTCACCCTCACCCTCACCCTCCTCTTCAATAATTTTTTACGTTGATTTTTTCGGCATATCCTTCAAAGTCATCGGCATGCAAAAGATCCAAGTACACCTGTTCCCGATCACCTTGCCGCATGTGAAGCAACATACTGGAATGATCATCTTTTCAAACCATCATTTTTGGATCTATTTTGTTGAAGTCAAATCCTAGGTCATCCATGACATGATGTTTTTTAATTTATTTTCTGGTCCTAATTTATCTACTCTTTTTGGTGACCCCTTATTCCCCAGCAATAGGTGATTCAGTTTCTTTTATTTAAAAAAAACATGCGATCCAATCATTTAAATAGTGATAGTCCCCCAAACTATTTCTTTTTCTCTCTTTCCCTTCTATTCTGAACTCTTTTCTCCGGCTTTCAAGCATTCTACACCTATTCTCGTTTATTTTTCTAGTAATCAAAATCAATAGTCTCTCCCAATTCACCCCCCTTTCATCGACAATTATAATTTCACTCACTTGATTTGCTCTATCACAATCTATAAATTCTTATTTCTTTTTTAGGGTATGTTATTCCCTCAAAATATTTCTTCCTCTCTATCATTTCTTCTATGACTCTTGAAGAAAAGAAAAAAATGCAATATCATGTTGAAGGCTACGGGGTGTGAACCTTGTAATTACCTTTTTTTCCCAGCTATGCTTAAGTCTATTCAGATTGTGCTTGTTGTAGCCATGTATCATGGCTATATGATAGTGTAGAGAACGTTGGGCCAATGGCTTGACATTCATAGACAATAACATGATATGTGAGCTTGCGAGATCCATTTATATACTCAAACAAGTTTCTCTGTATCAGTTCTTTACTTTGAGAATCAAAGGAGTTTGATTTGATCAATAGTAAAGACATGCACGATGTGCAAGCGGGTTAGTGGGAGTGTTATGCTTTTGAGTAAGGTGTTGCATGTCCTTCTCGGAGTTGTCACCCCTTGCTACATTCAATTAATATTTGGTAGTTCAAGGTTTTTTCGAAAGCTCTTGGAAGTTGCAGTTCTTATTTTAGAAATAAGAATCTATAGTGATAGATTCGGATCTTGGCTAATTATCACAGCTTCACCCGTATATAGATGATATGCTAAAAGAGTGTGGCATAGGTCACAACAAGAGATACTGTTGGCCGGTATTCTTGGGATTTATCTATGACAGGATGTGTGTCATAAAGAAAAGGTGAAAGATAATACTTATGGAAGGTTTCCTTACGCTACTGCAATAGGATCCGACATAAGTGTTGTGAGTAACCTGATGTTCATAATCCATGAAAAGTCATGAGCAAGTATGAAAGTGATTCTGGTTAATGTCGAGAATATCCTTAAGAGTGTTAGGGACTGGTTTCTTGAAACTTGGAATTGGATAAACGTAGATACACAGATATATACTAAGAGTCTTATGAAGATAGTGGGAGCTACAATCTGGGTTTGTGCTCACTTTAACTAAGTGATAAAGTGAGCTAGAAATGTTCTCAGCAAGAGATCACTGTAAATTCTACAATTGGGTCAAAACACAGTATTGCCTTAGAGGCATATCGGGAGCTGTACGTGGATCTAAGAGGTTCATTCATGAACCATGCTTCACATTTACTATATAGCTGATATAGTAGTGGATTCATTGATTGAGCAAGGACCAGGGTCTCATCAGAGATTCATGTGTGTGTTGAGGCGGGTCCTTTTGACTTGATCATTTGGAGCATGATATAAAGATAGTCTGATTCCCCGTGGATAGTGATCCGTTCACGCTTAGGGTTGGTAGCAAGTATTGCATGAGATTCTTGTGTTTCAACTAGGTCTTGTGTGTACGAGTGATTGGCTTTAGGTCAAGTGGGAGACTGTTCATGTAGTGCCCTAAACCTATTCAGGTTGAACCGGATCCGACCAGGTCGGGTCATTTCTACTACATCTTTATTTTTGTACATATAATAAATTGCTTTTCAGTTATTATATATTTGTTCGTTTAATGATCCAATCATGATATTTTATATAAGATAACGTCCCAAGTATCAAAATGTGACAGAGAAATCATAATAGTGATTATGGTTTATGAGATCTCGATTCATGTTAAATGGTTTGATACTTAAATGTCTCTAGTCGTATTTGCTATTAAATGGGACATATATAGTTTGATTAGACTAGCATGTATTAGATGTCTTGTCTTATTAAGATGGGGATAGATCCGTCTATCAAAGTGTTGTTGGATAGTGTATTGTGTGTGGAGTGATTTACGAGCAGATCCATAATTCACGGATGAAATTACGGATAATTAAATGCACAAAATAAAACTCGGAAAAACTACTTTTATAATATAGATCTAACACATCAAAGCGATTTATGGTATAGATCTAATAAATCAACACAAGTAAATGATAGATCTAACAATTAAACTATCACAATCTGAAATCGACTTGAAGGTAAAGAAATATAAAATGCATAAATAAATGACAAACCGAGGCGAGTATGGAACTCTTTCCTTAAGACAAATTGCTCGGTATGGTGCCCACGGTAGTAACATCGCCTCCCCAAATACAATGGCTTACGTCTCGAATTTAGAGGCACTTCAAAAATCCGAGCTCCGGCGAACTTACAGAGTGCTCCGACTTATCTTCGACTCATGAACTAGATCTATATGCTAGAATTTTTGTGGTGGAAAGACTAGAGAAAATTCGATGCTTAAACTTTCATCCATGGGGTTCTTTATATAATGGAGAGGAGAAGCCGATGCTCAAATATGATTGGCCGAAACACATCATCAAACTTTTCCCCTTGGAAAAGTCATGGCCGAATTTTCCCTCAAGAAAGGAAAAGCCATTGGGGCGTGTAGAGCACCTTGGCCGACTTCACCCTTACTTCCGATTGGTCGGATGACATGTCCTCTGAATTCTGATTGGTCGAATGACTCAACGAATTCTGATTGGTCGAATGACACAATCACATTCCAAAATGAATTTTATGGTTAATTTCATAAAGAAATTTTGTCCAAGAAATTAATAGTAACACCCGAACCGAACCGAGCTCGAGCTCGAGCACGAGCCGAGCCGGACGGGCGGCGGCGGCGGCGGCGCGCGCGCGTGTGGAATAATTTAAGTCCTCCCTCCTGCACAAAAGTGTCTTGCCCCTTGGGGTACATCTATAAGAGTATACACTAGCTCTTATTACTTGAGCTCACAAGCCTCAAGTTACCTATGTGGAAGAATGGGGTGAGGTCCTCCTTTCAACACCCATCTCCTACATATTTTCTACCAACTTTAGGCATTAATTTCTCATTCACCCGATATCCAAATCGAGTGATTCAAAAGCCCATCATCAACTACTCTGTATGGAGAATTTAATGATATCATTAACTCTCGATGACATACATCGGTGCCTATCCGTAAATCGCGCTAAAGTTGACCGTTCAACCCTTTAAAAATGGATTTTTCTCCAACAATCCCCCACATGAATGAAAATTAATGCAAATGCAAATGCAGACTCTGTAGAGAAGTCGACGGAAAAATATTGCATCGGAGAGGTAGCTTATGGCCTTGAACTCGCCTTAGGAAGTACTATCGGATTTACTCGGCTAATCGCTGAACTAGGTCTTGAATCTGTTCAAATTTTTAGTGTAAACCAAGACAATAGCACTCACACAATATTTCCCCAGCACCTTTCGGTTCTCATGGTTGTGTCCATCTCGGCCCTGGACAACACTTGGTTTCGAAAAGTGCTTTAGAGAATTTAAGCCTCAAAATCCTCACGAAGCGGCCCCACTTCGCACTTACATAGGTGACCTCCTATCAAGGGTATTACGCCTTACTACCCACTTGAATATCAAGCTATTGGAATCATTAAAAGCTGAGCTTAACCTTACACCCTCTGCAGATAGCACTTTTATTCTCTCAGAATGGGCAAGTGATGGACTGTTCCTTATAGCTTAGTTGTCCCTTTTGTACCATGATCTTGGGATCTCCAATCAACATGGTTGGGTTGCCCTTACAAGGAAACATGCGTAATAGGCTTGATCCCATTCCGGTTGTCAAAATTGACATCGATCTCTAGCTAAACCTTTTATACGCGATCCATAAGATTCTCCTTCGATCGCATATAATCGATGGAAATCAAACCATTAGAGATCAATTATTTAATGGTATTGTGTCTCCGGCGTATGCGTCGAGACTTACCATTATACGTACTACTTTGTGTCCTTCTTATAGTCAACTTACTATCGCAGTGTATGCTGATAGCAGCCACTAGTATGGAATATCCTCAAGGAAATTCCTAAGCCATTCAGCTTCTTCTCTAGCCTTATCTCAGGCTATAAACTCGGCTTCCAATGTGGAACGAGCTATGCACATTTCTCTTATAGATTTCCAGGACACAACAACACCACCAATCGTGGATAAGTATCCACTGGTGGACTTCGAATCCTTTGTATCCGATATCCAGCTTGGCATCACAAGTATCTTTTAATACTTTGCTTGATATCTCATATACCTTAATCTCATACTCATAGTGTACTTCATGTGCCTCAACGGCCTATTTAAGGCTTTCCAATAGTTATGATCTGGATTACTCGTGAACCTACTTAGTTTGTTTACTACACATGCTAAGTCTAGTCATGTACAGGTTGTTAGGTACATCAGACTTTCAATCACTTGAGAATATCTCAATTGATCCACAGGTTCACCTCTGTTCTTGACTAAGTGCATACTTAGGTCAAGTGGAGTGCTCACTGGACTTCTATCAAAGACATTAAATCTTTCCAAAACAGACTCAATATAATGAGTTAATTTGTCACCACAAGTCCATCAAATATTCTAGAGATTTTACTCCCTAGTGTCAAATCTGCAACTCCCAGGTCCTTCACATCGAAGTTCCTTGTCAATATCTTTATCGTATTCATGATACTCTCATGAGTACTTCCCATTATTGGCATGTCATAGACATACTATCACACATGTGTGTTCTTAATATAGACATATATATGTCCTACCCACTTGACAACATTACATTGTCAAACTTGATATGCCGTTGCTCTGGCTAATATTCGAGCCACAGTGAGACTTAACAAGTCTACACACCTTACTCTCTTAGCCTGGAACTATGAACCCATCAGGTTGTTCCAAGTACATCTCTTCCTACAACTCACCACAACCATCCATTTGATGGACTTCCAGGTTATAGTCTCTAGCTATACCTTATATAAGTAATTCTCGTAACTGGTGAGTAAGAAGTCAAGGCCTACTTTCTGTCGATACCCTCAGGCTACCAACAACGCCTTACAATAAATCCATCAACCTTTAACTTCTTCTTGAAGATCCACTTGGAAACCAACCAACTTCCAAGTGTGGTTTTGCATGGCGGATTTTATTTCACTACATATAGCTTCTTTCCAGAAAGGAGCTTATGGACTTGACATTGCCTCAGCATATGTCCTAGGTTCGTTTTCTACAACATAGGTCAGAAAATCAGGAGCAAAGGGCTTTGGAGTCCTAGCCTTTACACTACAACGAGGCTCTTCAAGTTCTTGAGGATGACACTCTTCTTCAGACTCACATGTCCGCTTACTCAAGCTTGATTCTTCTTTTCCTTATATGGAAAGAGATCTTCAAGGAACACACATTCTTAGACTCGATGATGACATGTTCATGTACATCATTGATATCTGATTTATGCACCAAAAACAATAGGCACTAATGAGGTTAGATCCTATCACTCACTTTGGTTTAGGTATTTCGACCTTAGCCAAACACCCCTACATTTCCCAGAATCTGTAGTAAGACCTTGGCCTTTCCACAACTCATAATGGGTGTCATCCTTCTTCACTGAAGGGATCTTGTTCAGAATGAATTTTGTTCAGAGGGCAGCTCCCCCCACAAGTTCTGAGGTAAACTCGAACTTATCAACATAGCATGCATTAACTCTTTAAGAGTCCGGTTCTTGCGTTTAGCAATACCGTTTGACTTAGGTGTGTATGGTGTAGTTGTTTGATGAATGATGCCAGGCCCTAGCAAGACTCATGAAACAATACATCATATCCACCACTGCAATTACTACGGATACATCTCATCCATTTGCTATGTTTATTTTCACCTTCATTCTGATAACCATCAAGGCATCACGAGCCTTATCTTCGCTTTTTAGCATATAATCTTCAACATCTTGTGCTATACCCAATAAAAGTAACATGATACTTTTATCACCTCTAATTTGCATGAATCTAGAGGTTCTGTGTTCTTTCCTACCGGTCTCACGGTACATGAGCCAGCATGGAATCAACACATACTTGACACTTGTTATGAGGATCAAATTTGAAATTTGGTAGCAACTCCAAGATCATCAATGGAAGAACGAATTTGAAATTTGCAAGTTCTACTCATAGTGTCACAAGCAAGATTACTCAAACATGTAAGCAGATCTTAAAGCCAATATCATTGGCTCTTTACGGAGCATCTCTTTGTGCTCAACAGACAGTTTCACTGTCATTATAATGATCAATCCGGTTTGATCATTCAAAGCATTGTTTGTTGCACCACCGAATTTCTCCATCCAAGGGATACGTCTAGTGCTACAGCATGCACGTACACTGGTGTCACAAAAGACACCATGGCATTTGGATTCACCTCAGTGTTTCCTCCCATTTTTGTTCAGCGAACAAAAGATCAACACAACTTTCCATATCATGGAATAGGCCTCTGAAAGAGCAGTAAACAATGGAAATATGCTATTCTTCATGCAGAAACAGAGATTCCCTTTTATTTAGAATATATGCTCAACATCCGTTTGCAGAAGAAACATGCTTATATAAATAACATGATTTATAATATTCATCGGAACAATGCATAAATCCAAAGACCTTGCAACTTGATAACCAAAAGCCAAATATCATGTAGTAAATAAAACTTCACAAGGATGAGACCAACTGTTATACCCATAAAACCAATACCATTGGTGTACATAAAGGAGAAAAGTTACATGTATGTATAGTCACCGTAGCTATATATAGTCTACGTTGTTTTGATAAGCAAGAAGTATTATAGCTAATCAGAACACATCTCGCGAGAAACTAAGCTTCAACAGAATATTCATGTCCAGGGCTAGATAGAAACAACATTTAAGGTTGAACAAGTAACAAACATGTAGGCCCAATATTCTGAAAAAATAACTCAAACCACCGAAGGAACTTTCGACGTACCTTTATCCACATGCATGTTGGTACTGATATTATTATTCAAAATAATTTTACATGTCAACTACCGAGCAAGGAAAGTATGTTGTTAGATCGACTATGATCGACAAACGATGTCAACACCGCATGATAGCGCATATCGTCATGCGTGTTTATTGTACACGCACACATATATATCGATATTATAAATATACATATTTCTCCTATTCTATTCTTTACAAGAGCATGCCAAACCGTCAATGGCTACCATTCTACCAAATTAAAGCGTGTTTATCCATATAACCATGAATTGAAGTCTATCAGTAACTAAAATTACGACTAATGGGCTGACGACACACCACTTTGGTACATAATAATACCCATATGAATTCCAAACATATACATCTTTTCTGCACATACGGTTCTCCTGCTAATAAATTCCAACTATCTATGTAGCATAACTATATATATCATAGGAAACATCCTCTTTTCCCTTCGGTCGGTGGTATATCTCCACAGAAAATAAATTAATCAACGTTAGTTAATTAATAAAAATAAGATTCGTATAAACCTATCACCACATTGTTCAACCAGGATCGCAATTACGAACCACAATCCAATTTAATTTGTCTTAAGCTTGTTGGATAGTGTATTGTGTGTGGAGTGATTTAACGAACAGATCCGTAATTCACGGATGAAATTACGGATAATTAAATGCACAAAATAAAACTCGGAAAAATTACCTTTATAATATAGATCTAACACATCAAAGCAACTATGGTATAGATCTAATAAATCAACACAAGTAAATGATAGATCTAACAATTAAACTATCACAATACAGATCTGACTTGAAGGTAAAGCAATATAAAACGCATAAATAAATGACAAACCGAGGCGAGTATGGAACTCTTTCCTTAAGACAAATTGCTCTGGTATGGTGCACACGGTAGTAGCAACTGTCTCCCAAGATACAACGGCTTACGTCTCGAATTTAGAGGCACTTCAAAAATCCGAGCTCCGGCGAACTTACAGAGTGCTCCGACTTCTCATCGACTCATGCACTAGATCTATATGCTAGAATTTTTGTGGTGGAAAGACTAGAGAAAATTCTATGCTTAAACTTTCATCCATGGGGTTATTTATAGAGTGGAGAGGAGGAGCCAATGCTCAAATATGATTGGCCGAAACACATCATCAAACTTTTCCCCTTGGAAAAGTCATGGCCGACTTTTCCCTCAAGAAAGGAAAAGCCATTGGGGCGTGTAGAGCACCTTGGCCGACTTCACCCTTGCTTCCGATTGGTCGGATGATGTGTCCTCTGAATTCTGATTGGTCGAATGACTCAACGAATTCTGATTGGTCGAATGACACAATCACATTCCAAAATTAATTTTATGGTTAATTTCATAAAGAAATTTTGTCCAAAAAATTAATAGTAACACCCGAACCGAGCCGAGCTCGAGCACGAGCCGAGCCGGACGGACGGCGGCGGCGGCGGCGCGCGCGCGTGTGGAATAATCTAAGTCCTCCCTCCTGCACAAAAGTTCCTTGCCCCTTGGGGCACATCTATAAGAGTATACACTAGCTCTTATTACTTGAGCTCACAAGCCTCAAGTTACCTATGTGGAAGAATGGGGTGAGGTCCTCCCTTCAACACCCATCTCCTACACATTTTCTACCAACTTTAGGCATTAATTTCTCATTCACCCGATATCCGAATCGAGTGATTCAAAAGCCCATCATCAACTACTCTGTATGGAGTATTTAATGATATCATTAACTCTCGATGACATACATCGGAGCCAATCCGTAAATCGCGCTAAAGTTGACCGTTCAACCCTTTAAAAAGAGCTTTTTCTCCAACAAGTGTAGGGACACTTGGACTGTATGTGGACGTGTATTGGAGAATGCGTGTGTTAGACTGACCCGCTTACTTTATTAAGTGTCGCACTATGTGGCGGTTGTGTAATTATCCTAAGACCGGGATCTTCAAGGCATCACGGTGTGGATTTTCATACTTTGACACTATTAAGGTTTCCCTTAGCCACGGGGTGATCATGCGGTAGTGATTGGGTATACTGAAGCATGCATAGGATTCATGTCGCTCGTCCGAAAATCATGTATCCCAATGGTAGGAGTAAATATCCGAAGAGCCTTCTTATAAGAAATGTCGTATTCTTGAAAGTCTTTGCAAAGCGGAAGTAATGTATTACTTCGAGAGAGTAGGATATCCAGATTATAAGATACGGTCGTTAATGTATGACACTGCTGGATATACAGAAACCCGAATCCGGATCCGATCCCTAATTGGATCGTCAGATCTGATTCACAGCACCGATCGAGACACTCGATCATGCACAGCGGAAACTACGAAGAAAATCGCATGCGATTTTACCACGATTCGATTCGCATAAATAATTAATAACTACAAGAAGGTAAGTAGATTTACCCAAACGGAGAGAGAGAGAGAAGCAATCGACCAAAGGAGAAGCCGCAGTCTTCCGGATTGTATCTCCTAGCGACGACTGGTGGATGTCGATCCTCGCCGTAGAACCTCCTCGAATATGCTCCAAGAAAAACCCTAGGTTTTTCTTCTCTTAATGACTAGAACAAGAAACTAATTTTTCTCTTCTTTATTTTAAGTGTGGCGCCAATATTGGTGATTACTGTGTTGAGAAGAACTCTCTTTATATAGGAAAATAACTAGTAAATAGAGAGTTATCCTTTTCACACCACAATTACCTATTTCCATAAGGACAAGATATTTGCCATAAAATAAGAGATAATTCCCAAAAAATCAATCTCTTATTTTTCCATTAATTATCCAACAAATAGATAATTAATTAATTACACATGTGACATAATCTAGAAAAATTTATTTTCCTAATTATTTATCACATGGGGCGCCACTTTTAATATCATTTTAATAGAAAAATGTCTTTTCTATTTTACATATTATTTACCAAATAAATAATATTGCATATTCATTAAATAGACCAACTATTTAATTTATTCTCGAGGTTCCATAAAACGAGAAAACACTCGCGCGTGTTAGGAAACAACCCGGGACCATGGACTATAACCAGTAGCTACAATAAATTGAATAAAATATTCATTGAATGCGAATATTTCTACTCAACTCATTAATTCGAATTACGCCACCATAAATCCAAACTAAACTCTATCGATTATAGATATAACATATTCTCAAAACTTGAGTCGAGTCGATAAGTTTCCATTGATATAATCATTACATATAAACTAACCCTCCATAGACTATCCGTAATGAAGCAGGATTATTTCCGTAAACCTTCTTCAATACATCTTATCCTTATTTACCATTAACCCACTAGTGATCAATTAGTTCATAACCAATACGAACTCCGCGGATCGATCAGTTTCTAGGATCAACAAATAAGGGGATTGTCTTTGTGCTTCCCGCAGGAAGGAATGGATTCCATATCTGCGAGACACACTTCTCACCCATTCCAGAATAGTGCCAACGTGAAAGTGATTCGGACCGCGCCTCTTAGCGATCCTTAACGAACACATCAAACCCTATCTTGAAACCAGTAGGAGTCTGTAATCACTTCAGGATTAAAGTTAATCCATAAATGATCATCTTGTGATTTAATAAGATTTCTCAATCACGGAATTATATGAGAAACGCAGATTAAAACGGTCCAGTCCTATATGACTCTCATCATAAATAAATGCCCTACTTAGACAACCAATGTCGACGGTCCGGATAGGACGGTCACACCATAAAGTGTTATGGGCGCATTAATGGTGGTTTAATCAATAGACCCCATACTTTGATTAACTTCACCACGGACTAACATTTCAAATGTATCACCATAAACTTAATCCTCATGTGTGACACACACTAAGTTATATGGCTACATATTATACGACTTGTGGTTTTCAGCAGTGTATTACTTATAAGCACGAAGCAAACAATAAGATGTTAATAAATCTGTCATTTATTCATTCTAAAAACAATTACATAAATTGTCTTTCGGGCGCTACTTCCAACAGACACTCGATATACGACTATATGTATATTATAACAACGATAGGATTCTGTTTACACGATAACCGTTTCATATGAAAGGTTATAGTCATAGCCGTTGACTCTTTCCGATAATTAGGGGTCATGAACGTGTTGCTCGACGCTATTCATGATCGTTTGGTGTAAATGGTATTTTGGTAAATGCACTATATGCTTACGGCCAACATATTCGGTAACCTATCTGGCCACACACATATGGACTTCTATCCGGATTTAAAATATGGTTATAATGATAACCCAAATGAGGAGTGATTTATCCTAACTATAAAGTGTTATAGTGACAAATTAATATTGTGATGTTTTATTTATTATGAATAAATAATAATACAATATATATTAATATTGTGGTGACAAATTATTTATGGCAAGTATGGGGAGCCACTTTTGTTGTGTATGTGATACACATATTGTGCAATTTAATTAATGGAAGAAATATATTAATTTAAGGGATAAATCAATTAAGGAAAATACTTTTCATAATTCCTTTTAGGAAAAAAGTTTTCTTTCTCCCTACTCCACTCAAGAGTCTTCTCCAAGGAAAATCTTGGAGTTATTAGGGCGCCACTTTCTTATAAAAGGGAATGGGTGTCAAGCTTTTTTGTATCACAATATTCTTGCAATATTTTTAGTGAAAGAAAGAAAAATATTTTAGTAGAAAATAATTGGGAGCTTTTCTCGGGAGTTTGAGAGGAAGAAAAAGTTGGTCTAGCAACCAAGGTTTTCCAATAGCAATCCTAGCAAGGATTCAAGAGGAGGTTCGTGTGGATTACCGCTAGAGGCCGGACACTTGGACGGCTCGGTGCTTCGACCATCAACCGTAGATAAAGCGTCGATCTATTTTAGATCTATATGGTATGTATCTTTATCTACCTTTCTTATTTGTTTATTGTTTAAACGAAGGCGATCCTGGTAAAAGAAAGCCAAAAAATTTAAATTTCGCTGTGTTCCAGCATTGATTTCCTAACACAAAGGTGCACTGAATCTTTTTATTGTTCTTAGTCTTGGAATAATTTGTAGGAAACTTGATCGCTTTACTCTGCTTGAATTGACTGGATCAATCCCCAAGTTGATCAGCTCCATCATTTCTGCCTTGTCCAATGTTGGGCCATCAAGATTGTAGAATCTTGATTCCTTGCCTTGTTAGAAGCATAAGTTTTCTGTTTTTCAAATTTGATAGACATTGCAAAGGCATCTTGAAACTCGGAAAAGGCACCATGAGCATTGCTTTAGAGACAAACATTGGCTCAAATTCCTCCATAGACCTTTCGTAAATTTCATCACATGTTCTTGTTTCCATGTGATCCAATAGATTTTTCATGGCATCACATTGTCATTAGGGTTCACAAGTACATGAAGGAGTTGGCTATATAGTCTTGACTTTTTCCAAAGAATCATCGAGTTTGTAAAGTCTTGATTCACGAAATAGCTTTGTGTATCAATGAATTCATTTCTTTGGGAAGGTCGAAAGCCTGAAAGCATCAACACTTAAAAGCGATCGAAGAAGATTCTTCCACACCGCTAGTCACTTATGAAATATCGTAAACTTTGAGAAATGGTGTTTTCAACTAAATTCAAGATCCAGTCCTCCTCACCATCACATCACATTGCCTCCAAGCTTGGAAGTCAGTTGAATTCACCTCTGATTTCTTGATTGTACCATTAACGAACCCATACTTGTTCTTTGTGA